>NTHP01000138.1:811611-838110 GCA_003416845.1 Oplegnathus fasciatus | reverse complement strand
GCAGTTGGTCGGTTAGCCAGTCTGTCACTTTGGTCCAGACTGAAATATCTCAACAACTATTGCCATGAAATGATGCTATTCATGGTCTGCAGAAGATGAATCTTGGTGACGTTAGTGATCCCCTGACTTTTCTTGTAGCAGCACCCTCAGGTCAAAGTTTTCACTTATCCAGTGAAATATGTAGATTACTCTTAAAGTATCACCATTTTGGTAATTTCAGAGTAACATCATTAATCCCGATTGTATAAAAGATGTGATAAACTTGAGGGGCTGGTGAATTAAACCTTAAAAAACTGAATGACCAGCTGCGATCTGTTTTTGTCGCAGGTTCGTTTCGTGTGCATCATGTGTCTGGGCGTGGTCCACATCTTCTGCACCACACTGCTCATCCAGAGGCCCAACATGATGGCGTTCCGTGTGGGTGGAGCCTTGGAGAGCCTTCAGGAGCAATACTTCCTGCTCAACCTGTGTTTCTCCATGGTGACCCTTGACCTTCAGGCTCAGGTATATGTGCATTCCTCTCTATACAAAAATGTGACACAGTTTGTTTGTTTTGTCCCTTAAGAAGCGACATTCTTTCAGGGTCCAAGGTCATCTTACAACACAGGGGAGTGTAACTGAATTCCAGCTGTGTCCCTTCATGCAACACACACAAGAAAAACAAAAACAAAATAAAAAACTGTTAACTATGGTGGAGTGCGGAGGATGAATTGAGAAGTCTCTCAGCCTGAGGAAAGAAGCTGCTCTGGAGTCTGGTGGTACGGCAGCGGGGTGACCAGGCTGCTGTTGAGGTGCCTTACACTACTGGTTCCAACAGTTTACCAAGATGAGACAGTTGACTTTGTGCAGTAGTTTAAATGTTTGTGATCAAACTAGTTGTGCATGACATCATAGTGTTCATACCAGTGTTTTTGCAACACTCAGACACTCTTGACGCTGTAAAATAAATCATCAGTCTGTGAGTTTTAGTGCCTTCCTTGTGATTGCTTTAATTTACCTTTGTGGTGACCCTGTTTTTCCTCATCTAGCCTCAGTCAGAGATTTCCCATGTGTCCTAGAAATACTTAGAACAGCCTCCAGAGAACTGGACCTGCTGCATGTGATGTGATTTGTTATGAACCTGGCAGAGACTAAAAACTAACTGAAATACAAGTTCCTCTTCCGCTGAGCTACTGACTTCATTAATGACGTGTTGTTGATGTGTTTCAGTTGTGTCTGTGTATCCTGATCACGACGTCGGACTCGGCCATGTCTGCTCCCAACAGCATCATCCTGGGCGTCGGAGTGGTGTGGGCCTGCCTGACCGCCGCTGTCGGGGCTGTTGCGGTGAGTCCTCTTCGTCCATCGTCTTCACACAAAGAGACCACTAGCTAATGAGAAAATATCATACAGGATGCGTTCTAAACAGTGAAGAGCACACATGGAAAAAATTCAAAAGCAGTCTGTGGCTGTAACTACTTGTTGTTTTTCAGGTTTTAAAGGAAGCCAAGGTCTTAGTTTGGGTCTTCATGGTGCAGAACCTTCCTCAACTAGCCTTCTTTGTTTATCTGATGTACACGGTGAGCTGACAATGAGTTTAAATATTTCAATATCTCTCTCTAATAATCAACATTTCACTCAGTTAGCGGAGCACTATAGTTCCTAGCAGATATTACTCAAACAGGAGTGAATAGAGCATTTATTGGGGACTATTTTTAGCTGAGGACTAATACACATTCAATGATGTGGGATTGGGTCAAAATAGTAGAGAAAAGTTTCCCTAAGGGGACAATAAAGTACATCTTATCTTATCTGTGGCTTCATATTTACCATGCAGACATGAGAGTGGTAATATTATCACTACAGAAGTATTATGAGCTTCGTGTAATCAGCAAAGTAACTAGTAACTGAACAGTAACATATGTCAAATAAATTTAGTTGAGTAAAAAGTACAATATGTTCCTCTGAAACATAGTGGAGTAGAAGTAGAAATACACAAGTAAATTACATAGGAGTATGACATTGCATGTAAATTATTCATGTACAAATGTTGATGACGTGTACATTTAGAAATGGATTCCTGCAGGAAAGAAATGGTTTGCTTTAATTGCAGGTGGGAGTGAAATGGTTCCATGACAGCACGTACACCCTGGAGGCAGCCGCTATCACTGGAGCTTTGATTTCACTGGTGATTAAAGTGGTTTTATTCTGGGGCCTCATCAGATTGGTGCACAGCTTCGGCCAAGGCCTGAGGGAGAGGAGTGAGTATGCTGTCTGATGTCACTGCTTTTCTTTTCTTGGTTTCAGTCCTTCAAATGTTACTCTGAGCAGGAGACGAAACAAAAGCTACACGAGACGAATATTAAGTAATCAGTCTCTGTTCGCAGATTTCAAAATATCCTGAGCTACTTCCCTCTTTATGTTGTCTTGATCACGTCCCTGATTCTGAGAAACCTGAGTTTTCCTGGCTGTACTGACCTTAAGCGTGTTTATGTTGGCTAGAAAGTGACAGAATACCAAAATGTTACCATTAACCTTTTTTTTTTTTTTACAGTGTTTGCACCCAGCAAATGATAAAACATCCGGTGGTCGTGGACCAAGGACACAGCTGCATACTGAGGGCCGAACATTAAGAAGCTTTAGCACTGTGGCGCTGACCATGTTTCTATGATGCGTCAACTGAGAACTTTTTTTTTTGCCTAATGTACTGCTAAGTGTATAGATTTTATTTAATTTTAGCTAACACTTCTTTGTCAGTGTGCCTATCTACAGGATGTAAACCACCACAAATCGACTACCTTCAAACATTTACTACAAATGCCTTCGTAGATTGGATTCACAATGGTTTTTAAGTTTGATTTTTACTGTCATATGCACTGTAATATCTAAATCCATTGCTGCTTGTAGGCTCTGTGTGTAAACACCAAAGATTTGTGGCCAACATCCTCCATTTAAAAAGGAGCTTTTATCTTAAAATATCTTTTTTGTTTCCTTCCTGTAAATTACATTGGAAGTCGACTGACTTAAGCTTTTATGAATCGTAATTGTCTAACTTGAATCTTGTGATCTGCATTGTCCAGACTACTTATTTGTGCAACACTGAAATATTTTTTACTCAACACTTATTGCAGCTCCTTAATGCACTTTTTTCATTCAAGGTTCTTAATAAAATACAAAAACAAGACTGATGTTTTGATTTGTTGCTCAGTGGTGTAACTCCAGTTCTACACACATACTCAGAGAACTGGAGTTACATCTTGGTAACTTTTTAACTTTTTCCTCAACGTAGTGCATATTGCGAACAAACTGCATGACTTCCACCACATTCATATGATTTAAATCAAACATGAACCCCAGGACTGGTATCAGGAGTGAAGCACGTCGATCAAACAGGAGGATACACACTTCCTGGTTCAATTTTCTCTGTTTATTAAAGTGCTCTGAAAAAAAAATAGCAGGATTCATATTAGAAACATTAACAAACTTATGGATACAAAAGTCAGAGTTAGAGGCTCTCAGTGTTACAAAAGTGAAAAGCACTTTTAAGAGAAGAGTTGACAGTTCTTCATAGAAAAGAGAAGTCAAAGCCTGGGCGTTTAGTAGAGCTGGGGTTTACTGGGCCTAAACCAACTAGACCAACGTTTGAAACAAACCACATCGGTGGTCAGTATCTGTTTCAACACATGGGTTAAAGAACGAGCTGTCCTGAAATGCATTTTCAATAAGCTTTGGCTCTCTGAATGTAAAAGTAATTCACTACTTCCACTGTACTACAAGTACATCTGACCAATTACAAACTGTTGAAAAACTGAGTTAGAGAATCAGAACTGCTAAAACAGACTTTTCTTCATCAACAAAAATAACTGAAGAACTTATTAATGTAAAAAAGTACCAAATAGATTTATTTTCAGCAATGATACATTGTAAACTGGTTAATAAACATATAGACTTTACAAAGTACATCCTATTCAAGCATCACATATATATATACATACTCAGAGTTAAAGGAATGATTGCCTTTTAGAGCTCAGTTGGTCCACTTGAGAGTTACAACAGGTGACACTGTTCTTCTTTTCACCCAGACGCAATTTGTTGAGCCAGTTCACAATGTATATATTAACATCTCAACATTATATGTGAACAGATATGTAAGGTAGGCCACCTTTAAAGTATTCAGCAAAGACTGCGCAGTGCCAGACTTAAAGATATAATTCCATTTTTCAACATACTCACAGACCATTGAATCACCAACAGACATTGGTCTATAAAACCTACACAGAGTTCAGCTATGGCTTAGAGGACATTTTAAAAAACAGACGTTAAAAAGACGCTGAAGTCATCTGAACTGTGGTCTCTCTGCCTGGAATGAATTTCACCTCCTCACATTCTTGACATGTCATCCAACCCATTGACTACATGACTGCAGAACAGAGACACTATGGGACATACTACACAATTCAATTAGTCAATCAAGTGTCATGTGCTGCAGACAGCAAAGACAACAGTCAATGTGTGGTTAGAATGAATATGCACAAATCACAGATCTATGCAAGTGTGTGATTAAAAAAATTCCATGATGTAAACCTTGAAAAATATTTCCATACATTAATGATACCAGTGTTTAAGGCACAGTCTGTACAGTTGGGCTAATATTTCCAAGTACTGTAAATCTGCTCTTCCCCAGGGTGCACCTAAAAATTGTGTAAAACAACATCTGTCATTCATTGATGACATTTCATCAGTTTTTCCTGATTTGATTAACAGAATTTGGGAAAGTTTGATTTCTCTTAACGGATTTCTTTTTTAATTTTCCACAGAGAGTGCAACTTGGCCTTTACCTCTACTGAGAGAACTAGCTTTTGTCGTTTATAAAAGTAGTAGATGTGTCCCTGCCATCCGTCTTAAAGACTAAAAAGTGCGAGAACAGACCTGAAAACACCCATCAAGAGTATTGCAATAACTGCCATCCACAACTGACCTTGTATGTTTTAGTCCAAGATCATGCCTTGCATTTCCTTTTGATTTCTAGTCAAAAAACTTTCCCTACAAACTGCA
The DNA here is from genome assembly GCA_003416845.1 of Oplegnathus fasciatus. Classification (NCBI taxonomy): domain Eukaryota; kingdom Metazoa; phylum Chordata; class Actinopteri; order Centrarchiformes; family Oplegnathidae; genus Oplegnathus; species Oplegnathus fasciatus. Next base: position 833,076 of record NTHP01000138.1, on the reverse strand, counting down.
TTTTGACTTCAAGTCACAGAATACAGAAAGAAAACACATAGGGACAATCCTGGACCAATAGTGGGGCCAAACTCCATTCAAAAATCCACCATTTTAACGTGAATACACATTAGAACATGACATTATATCTTTTGGGGAATTTTCCAGACTCTAACATACAAACTTAGGGAGGTTACTTGTGTAATACCGGTTCACTGAGTAGCATGAGTGAGTTTGATTAGGGTCAATGGTCAGATTAGCTTTTTATGGAGCCCCAAGGTGTCCAATAAATTGTGAAATAATTTTATAAATTATTAAAGTTGAACAAATTTTTCTGAAATGCTAGTTCATCTTTTTTTTCATTTTCATAATAACATGAACATTTTTTCATTTTCGCTTTATTATAGAAATTTTTATTTCAAAATGCCCTTTTTCAAAAGTCTGTTTTTATGTCATGTTAGTATTTTTCTTAACGACACTTTTATTTCAAAATGTCACTTTTCAAGAGTTGTCGCCAGTCTCTGCCTCCTCACCTTTAAGCCAATCACATCGAGCCTCTCAGCAGATTCAAACAGCTAGCTAACTAGTGCTTGTTAGCTAAAAAACACCCAGTCTATAGATAGACTTTCTTTCACGCTTCACAGAGTTATGTCTTTTTTTCTCAGCAGCGTCTGTAGCAACACACCACCGCCAAAATACCTCTGAATTAATCAGCTAGCTTTGGCTGTTAGCGCTGGCTTTTCACTTAAATGGTGAGTAATAATCAAAGCATACAAGCCAACCTAGCTAGTTAGCTGGATAGCTAATGGTGGCATTTGTAGCCTTGTTGACCTAAATAAAAGTAGAGGTTGGTTTCTGTGTCTGTGCACTGTGTTCGTTTGCTGCAGAGGCTGCAAGTGTTGTTTCAAAATTACTTTGGCATTGTCGTTGGGGGGTGGCGGCTTTGACAAGTCCACTGTCACAAAAAGTGACATTTTGAGTGTGTCGCTGGGAAAAATGCCATAATCAAATAAAAACAGCTGTTTTTAAAACTGTTACTATAAAAACAAAAATGATGAAATAACATTTTATAATAATGATTTGAGCTTTAATAATTTATTAAGTTATTTCAGAATGTATTTGTTTATATATTTTACTGGATTTATTCTTATTTATATAATTTAATAGAATTCTATTTAATTGAACACTTTGGGGTTTCATAGTTTGCCTCTTATTCCCACACATTTGTTCCACAAAAATAAAACATGGAGGTCCACAGCAAAAGTGCTGTCTGGCCCAATACTTGTTAATTTACCACAGTATTATATGGAATCATTTGGATACATATGAAAGGCAACATTATTATGACTGACTTTTTTGAATGGAGTTTGGTGAGACCTTCCATCAATAAAATACAAAGTGGCACAGAGCACGGTCAAGCTAAAACCAAGACTTAGGAGTCCTGGAGACCTTGAAGAAGACCTTGAAGGTCGTGGAAACGGCCTCAGAACTCCTCGTCCTCTGAGCTGAGGTAGTTCTGCTTCTTCCTCACGTTCCAGTGTAAACACTGAGCCAGGCTCTCGAACCAGTCGTTGACCGGGTCCCGGAAACAGATGGAGGGAACGGGGAAGCAGGAAGTGGTGATGGTAATACTGGAACAGGGATGGAAAAAAGAAAAAAAGAAATCAGAAAAGGTTTTGAGTCACAAACGCTAAAGGATGAATGAGGAAAGAGAAGTCCAGGTATTTGCAATCACCAGCACAAAAGAGGAGGTGTTGACACCAGATGCAGCACCGTAACTTCCTTCTGAAGCAACACTGGGTATTTGTCATAGTTTGTTTCAATAACTCAAAATGACAGGCAGCTCATTTCAGGAACCAGGAAGGTGATTATCTCTGGATCAGTTACATAAAGGAAGAAGCTGGATCTGGCACATGAGACACTCCTGGCCACAAGCCCATTAAGCACGCTGATAAGGTTACATAACAAAGCCTGTAAGTGTTGAGGCAGCTGCTGCGATAGTTAAACTTATTATCCATTACCGAGTCCGTGGGTTTTGTTTTGCTTCATTCACTCAGCTTCACGCTTACTGTCTCTGTGTTCACGGTTTGTGTGGCTGAGTGTAATGATTAGCTCAGTATGTGCACTAACCTGTCTCCGTGGCAGATCTCTTGTCTCTTTCTTCCATCAAATGACACCCAGGCCGTGTTTCTGGCGTCACGTGACAGCATTATCTGACAAGCAAATAATGCAGAAAAGTCATAGAAAGAACAGTGTTTTGTTTTTACAGTTGAGAGAAAACAAGTTTTTGTTCTCATTGTTCAGTTGAAATGAGATTTACTCAGTCTTAAATCACAAACTGGAACTGAAATCCAGTATCCACCAGTCAGTATCATTTACCTCTAACAAAAAAATTGTTATCATTTGGGGTTTCAGTCTGTAAAACTCTTTGGACAAACATACACAATTATTGATTCAAAATACAATCAGACTCTATCAAAATTTATATTAAGTGCTAGTGAAGATGTGTAGTTGTTATAGTAACACCTTCACGAGTTAAATGGATTGAGAAGGACGAAAAACATGTTTGTGAAATCATACGCACCAGATTTAGCAAATGACTTGACTTCTGATGTCAGTGCAAACCAAACGACTTTGAAAGAATCAGTCAGTGTAAATACCTTGAGATCCACCCCTGCAGGCACCACGATGGGTCTGAAAGAGAGCGAGTGTGGGCAGATGGGGGTGATCATGATGGCTGGGACATTGGGATGGATCATAGAAGCTCCTGCTGCCACAGCATATGCTGTACTTCCTGTAGGTGTAGATACTATCACACCTGAGGGGACACAGAGACACATGCACACAGTGAATTAAGGCACGATGTCACGGCTAAGTCACAAATATTGTACCTCAATAGGTGACTGCCAAACTTTCTCCTAAAGCCACTGAAAGATTTAGTGTAAGTCATCCTTCACAATAAAACCATCATCAGACCTTAAAGATGGCACACCAACACTCTGTAGTGGTTTAAGGAGTATTTAGAATGGGGCTACAACTAACAATTATTTCGCCATCAATTTGATTAACAGATTAATTGTTTTGTCTATAAAATGTCAAAAAGTGAGAAAATTACATAAAACAGAGAAAAGCAGCAAATTCTCACATTAGAGAAGCTGGAACCAGAACAACATTTTGCTTGATAATTGACAATTAATTGAATATCAAAAGTGTTTTAGCACTAATTTAGCCATCCAATTTATGCTTTATCATTCCAACAGGAATTAAACAGTGGACACTTAAAGGTGTAGTCTATGATTCTGGAGAAAGTTTGTTGATATTTGAACTCAGCAGCCAAACAAATACACGTTACGCGAGTAACGCACAGCATTAGTTTGTCCTGTGCACAAGCACGAGTTGTGACATGTTATACTGAAGTGTTTAGTGGAAACGCGGCGGTATTTGACGACCTGGGTTGGTGGCTCTACCTGAGCCGCTCTGTTTGTTTCCTGTTTACAGAGCCAGGGCCGTGTATGTTTTTGGAACGCACACACAGAACGGAAAGCTAGCGGACTGCGAGATATTCACTGAATTTGACAAAAACTGTTTAGCAACAACTACTTAAAGGTGAAGACCACACCTTTAAGTAGATGTTGCTGGTTAATTACATCTACATGTTGTTTAGTGCAACACTAATTCCCTGGTGTTGAGCTTACACCTTTACCATTTTTATCAGATCATGGACTTTGGTGACAGAGTGTGCAAGACCAGTAAATAATTTGTGTATATTTACTTGCAGGTAGATCAATAAATGACATGCAGTTTTGATTGCATTTGAAATGTTTTGTGTAACTGTTGCATGACCCTCATGCAACCTGCAGTTTCTCTGAACTCAAGAACATGACACAGTATGTATGACATTCTTATAGACTGGAATATTTTATATTCTTTAAATGTTTTGCTGTAATATCAAGCTACACATACATCTATATATCTGGACATATATTGTATGTTGAATGAATGCCCTCTCTAACGTAACGGTAATGTCTAGAAGCTTCAGTACACTTAGTAGGGAGGTGAAGGCCAGCCAGAGGTGCAGAGACTAAACTTTGCCCTACCCACAAATATCTTGTTTGGGCTGTCAGACAGGTTTTATTCAAAGTGTAAATACCAAGCAGTCCTGGAGGTGAAAGTGCATGTTTGGCAGCCTTATCAGCATACAACACTGATCTGATTTATGTGTCAGCACTCTCTGACTCTGGACTTGTTAAATGATGGTGGTACAGTGCAAACTAGACTGAACCCAGTCTACCCAAGTATTTACATTTTCCCAGACGGCTGAACATCAAGACAGATTATCTGCCCACTTACCATCTCCCTGCACTGTGGTAATGGGGTGTCCATCCAGGAAGAGGTCGACATTGGAGAGATAGGAGGAGGGTCCTCTGTCCACCACCACCTCGTTCAGTACCTGAAACACACAGAGGGAATACGCATTCACATGTTAACTTTTGCGATTTCCAGTTTGCCATAAACTCCTTTATCTTCACTACTTCACATGATGTCACTAACACCTGGTCTGCAGCACTAGACAAAACACCCGACCCACCCCCACCCCCACCATGGAATCTGTGTCAGTAAAAATACTTGTCAAAGACTATTAACCTCATACCTGCAGTCAGAGGTCTTGCAGTCTTGTTTCTTGAGCTGTTGACATTGTTTGAACATGTTGTTAAAGAACTACATGAGCAAAGCCCACAAGCACCAGGGTGAGGACAGCTGAGTCATGATGACAACACATGGGTGAGCTGTTCTGACTTATTTACAGTGTGGACTGAAGCTGTAGTGGAACTGCATCCTGCAGCTAATTGATAAAAACAATGTAATATTCTTTCTTTATTAGAATCCCCATTGACTGCTACCATGGTAGCAGTTTCCTTTTTAATTATGTTTATAACTTTTTGTGTGTGTTTGCTATAGTTTTGGGGAACCAATCATCTACCAGGGCTGGTGTGTAAATAACCCAACATGAACTGATGAACAGAACAATTGTTCACATTCAGTGTCGAGCAAAGAGACATCAAGTCCTACCATTTATATCTTGGCAAGGAGTGTGTGAAAATTAATGTTGGCAAAAGTTCAAATGTCTCATTACTATACCAAGAGATACCAAAGTACTAGTTAAAGGTTTAAATACTACCTGATACTGCATGGCTTTCCGGCTACTTTCGATGTCCCCATTAGTCAGGATGATGCCCTTTTCGTCCACTCTGGCCTTCTTCTCCAAGTTCTCTTTAAGCACCCGGACTTTCAAACGACTTCGCAGGACGATGGCAGCATTACCTATAAACAATACATACGCAAATATATGAGCACAACATGTGTGTGCAAACAAAACAGAAGTGTTCACGCTGTAGAAAGACAGACAGACTGGTTAGACAGGTTACCTTCAATAATTTGGGTGACCTGAGACTGGTAGGTGTCAAATTTGAAAGGCGTCAGAAAGCCCAGGGAGCCCAGGTGGAAGGCCATAACTGGTGGAACGCTCTCCTACAAATAAACAAAAGGAGGAGAGGATTGTCATACCAGTAAAAACACACAAAGGCTGTTCCAAAGTGACAGAAGGGACACCTAGATACCTGGAAGAGCGAAGATGCATACAGCAAAGTTCCATCTCCACCAAGACAGATGATGAAGTCTACGCGATTGGAGATGTCATCAAGATCTGAGAAATATAAACACAATAAACATTTTAAATATCTTATCTAAAAGATCCTGACTGATTTTTCATATATAGTGACCATACAGTCACAGTAAAGATGACAGGCTGGTTTTCGTACCTTCTCTGAAAGTGCAGAATTTCTTAGTAATGGCCCCAAAGTTTTCATCGCCTGAAATGGCTGGGTCCTCCAGAACTTTCTTTTCCACATAAACAATCATGTTTTTCACCTACAACAACACACACACACACACAAAAAACCCCCACAAGATTAGCCACAGCCACGGCATAATATTCAAAAAAATCTACATCCTTGCCAACAAGTTAGCCATTAGTTTCACAGATGACACTGTCCTGGGTCGATGACACAATAATTATAGCCTGATGGTGGCATCTAAGAAAGGGGCACGGAGTCACCTTATCAAGTCAAGCATGATTAGGCAAAGAATATATTGTTTTATTATGAGGAAGTGCTGAGGAGATGCTGCCATTTGAAAACCCGATTATGACTCTAGTGGAAAGGTCATGAGTTCTTCAAAATCGGCAGGCTTCTTACTGTTTTCTTTCATATGACAGCAGGGACATTGAATGAAAGAGGGCAACACACAGTGGTTTCATGTTGATCCCTCACCAGCTTCCCACCCACAAACACCAAATCATGTTCATTGTTAAAGGCCGCCCCAACACAGTCTATGGTCAACACATGAGGTGTCAGCGAACACGTGGTCATACCTCGGTGAGGAATATGCAGAGCTCTTTGAAAGGCTCGAGCAGACTGGCATCTCGTATCTTCTTGATGACAAGGACACTTTTCGGTGGCTTGTTCCACGTCAGTCTCTGGCTGGCGGGGTCCTGAATGTGCCTGAACACACAAACACAACTTTCACCTCAGGAGGGCAAAACAGACTCAACAGTCACTTGATGAGGATTCCCCCTTACATCAGCACAGACCTGAGCCTTGACCCTACTGTTCATCATAACCAGGACCGCTTAGTACCTATCCAATTAGAGTCACCAGCTTAAAGTCTACTGCAGCTCTGTTGCCAGATACTGCTGACCCCCATGTGTTGTCTGTAGGGCCTTCACCTTAACTCAACCCCTCACAGTGAGTCAGGGATATTATTAGCACAATGTTTAGAAAAAGACAAGATACAAATATGTGAGTGGTGTTTTGAGAGAAAAAAAGAGGGCAAACATCTCTCTAAAACTCAGCCCTTAAAACCAACGTGCATTCTGGGATGGCAGGCGAAGAGCCACGAGTTGTGATGATGTTCTCAGAGGACATAAAAAGGAAACTCTGAACTCCCCAGGGCTGAAACAAATCCAAATCATATGGAAAATTGGTACAAGTTAATGCTGGAAATAGCCAAGGGGTCCAAGTCTAGAATTATTTAACAATATCAAAGTCTGTTGATGGCTCTCATTAGTTACAGCTCTGTCATACTTATTAGGCAGTTACTGATTGCACAACAGGCTGATTCCAGTTCTTATACAAGAATTAATTTTGAGATATGATTACAGCTTTGAAGCAAAACCATTTTATAAATACTTGATTTGAGCTGAGCATGCATGAGGACATTATTAGCTACTATTTCATACATTTTTGTATTGGCTAAATGTCAGCATTAGCTCATTAACAGGTAGAACTACTGCATGTGTCACAATAATAGATCGATAATGATGAATGATTAGCCTAGATTTGAAGAAATAAGTCATTAGATTAAATTGCCCTCACTAATTTGAGTAAGAAATCCAAGAAAATAACAAGCCATCGTAAACACGCTTTTGTCTTTGCCACTTACATATAAAAAATGGATTTCAAAATACTTTGTTGACAGTGGCAACTATGTTATAAAACCTCCTGATGTAGCACATCTACACATGTCATTACTCCTTCTACTGAATCTTTCTGGAATCTCTCATGATTTACATCAAAATATAGGAACAAAATCAGGCAACCGAAAATGTTTAAGATATGTAACATATATTCAAAGGTAAACCACACAATCATCAATGGAATCATCTGATCAAACATAATTATACTGAGTCAAATTGTTAGTCCTCGCAGGCAGAGTAGCACCACACCACAGGCTTCCCACATACCCCAGCACTCTCAATACAGCACTTTACAACCATTCACTCTGCTTTTAAAAGCTTGTAAATTAGCATCGATATCACATGAAGAATGGTCTCGTTATGCCTAGTTATAAACAGGCTGTCTCAATCAGTGGACGACACTGATACTAAATGAGAGAATGAGGAGATGATTCCTTATTTGCATCTGCTCAAAGGAACTAACAGTTTCACTCAATTTAATTATATCAGACTTCCTCCAGTCAAATATACTGTATATGTATTGAGAGATACATGAGGCTAGAGGCCCAGAACTGTCTCTAATGACAATAAATGGGAACATCTGTGGATACATGTAGATGTGGAAACATAAATATAGTGGTGCAATAGTTCATATTTAGTGATTAATATATGAAGCTCAATGATTATTTAGAGGGGTGTTGCACCACACATATTACAACATGCATTTATTATTACAGGGAACCACTGCTGTTGCACAAACACGTGCAACAGCAAACTCCCCCACCTTGGAAACAAAAAGATTCATTCAACTTTAGTCCCACTCCACACTTGTTCTCTCTGGTCATGAGTGCCCCCTTGCATTGGCTTAAGAGCCAATGTGCTACGTCAACGCTGCATTCACGTCATGTCGGTTTTACTGTGAATATGAGCTGATACCCTACCAATAGCCTTCTAATAGTGAAGTGATATCTCTACTCGGCCTAACAGCCTCCAGCAGTGTGTCAACACCAGCCTACTATCTACTAATGTTTTCAGTCCAAAATAAACATTAAAATGATCAGACACATTCTCAGAATCACAATCGACTGTTCATGAAAAGATATGACATGTGGTATAATGACACAAGACCCTGCAGGTCTTCGCCCCACCTGAGGACCCTGCCAGGAGAACGTATTACATCCACTGAAATCAGCTGTTGGAGTGTTTGGAATAAAAACCTGCAGAATCGTGCAAATGATACTGAACAATAGTTTGTGACCAGTGATTCAAATACACACATACAAAACTCTTCAGTCCCAACAAATAACATAAGCAGCATTATCATAACACATCCTGTTCCTGTTTCTTTGTTCACTCCAAAAGTATCATACACACCAAACAATATAGTGCAATTAAATACAAAAACACCACAAGATAAAGCCTAAAAATTGCCACAGATTATTTACAAAGGCAGTAATTACTAGTATCAGATTGCATAGTACCGTACAGGCTATTGTGTCAATCCCCTGTGGCATCAAACATTTAAAAAGGTACCACAGCTGGAGGCATACATCTAAATATAGTAAAACACTTCCTACATTATGTGAACCTGATTGAACCCGCCATGAACAAGTACAAATAGAAAACTGAAGCTGTGCAGGCCTGGTTTCAAACACAAGTACAAACAATACAAAGCAAAACTTCATTAGCATTTGAAGCGGTGACGAGCTGTGATCTATTCATGAACAGTTTCTCCTCTGACCACCTCAAAGCATCCACACCCTGACCTTCTCCTTTCATTTAACAACCCCGCTCGGTCCAAACCACAGGGCCACGCTGTTTCAACAGCCAGCCTGTGATAACGTGTGAACACTGCCACTTCGAAAGTGTTGCACACAACTATCACTTGACCTGGTACGACTAAAACCTGATATCACAACTAAACCTTGATAACACATCAGCCTCCAAAAACCTGTATCAGTCCAACCACACTCAGGACAAATACACATTGTTCCTTTGTTCATTAAAAAACCCCTAAAAGACCAAAATAATTCTCTACTTTGACTAAACTTTGAAGCATGCCTCTGACATGACAGCAGTTTAATATTACTATTAGCTCACTGCAGTGAAGCTCTCTGAACATCTGGTTGGCAGTAATCCATACACCGGCTGGTGGGGGCAGTAAATACTTCACCTATCAAACATGTTTTCTCTGTTGAGAAAGAGACAGGGAAGATGCTAAAAGTTCCTCTCACCATTTCCACACTTTGTTCTCGTTTTGGCTCCCAGAACTGTCCTGCAGTATGCACTGGTTGAACTTCATGGCTGTACACATGTAACAAGGATGCTGCTTCAGGTTGACTCAGCTGGAGAACGGGGCTCTGTCCTGGTGGCCCACGCTGACAAAACAACTCATTCTGCCTCTAACAACTTCCTCGAATGCTGGAGCAGCTGGAGCAACTGAGTCAGTTCACTTCTTGCGGTCAAGCTGTGAGTCAGCCACCGGCTGGCTGAGAGGCTGAGTGAGGCTCAGAGTCTCTCCATGCGCTGTGGTCAGGCTCCAGGATCAGCTAACAACCCCTCGAGCTGGATTCACTGTGGCTATATTTGTCCCATTGAGGACTTAACACTAAACCTTCCCGGTGCATTCTGCTGCTGAATTAAAGCTCTCACTCATCTTAAGGTTGATTTTGTCTCAGCCCCCGCCCACTCTGCTGTGCTGAACACGCCCATTTCAGGGAAGGGTGTTCCTTATTGGACAGGTGTGACTTACTGAAACACAACAATGACATGAGTTTTCCTGAAACTAGTCTATCCACTTTAATGACAGGTATCACAACCTAATAAGCTACATACCGTTCCACAATCATTCTTCTTTATTTAAAGAATGAATTACTTTAATTATCTAAAATAACAAAGGATGACAGGATGACAGAAAATACAAACTGTATCACTAAGATTAATTACTTTGGGGTTTACACTTCTACTTATTAAAAAAAGTCAATTAAATCAAAGGAACCCCAGTTAATTAAAGGAAACAATTTATGAATAAATTAACTGATTATGTATCTTTTAGTAAAGCCACAGGAGTGGCCTTTTTATTTCATGACCCATTTTCAAGAAGAGGCAATGTGGTCTGGTTACTTGCAGGAAGAGGAAGTCCAAGTAGAAATATATCAACAGGGCTACTTGGGTAAATGATGTCACTATGTATATAGGAATACAACAGGATGTACCTGAGCTTCCTAATGTCACACTACAGTCACCATAATAATTTAAACATAACCAATTCTGTTAATATATATAATATATATATATATATCATTTAGAAAACATTTCTGAGAGCTAACTTGTTTCTGCATAACGTATTGATGGCATTCGTCTTAATCTAGAGAATAAGGACTTAGAGTAGCTGCATAAGATCATGTACTGTGAAAAGGAACATGCAATGTAACTTTCATGTATAATACATTGTACCAAAACATGCCATCAACTGTGAATAAGGTCCAGTATTCAAACAAAGTTCAAATCGGTCCCAGAAAAACTGCCCAACTGAGTGAACAACCTTAAGAAGTACAACGTGAAGACCTGCAGGCCTTCTAGTATCCCAGTGATGTTTTCCCATTACAGTATAGCTACACATGCAGGAAGGCTTCAGACTATTCACTGGGTCAGATTACGAAGACAAAACAACACCTACACATGATTTTGATTGGGAGAAACTTGCATTTATAATTCAAAGGGTGCATCAGTGTGGAAACCACAGCAGAGAGTTTCTTTCACACGGCAACAATTTAATAATGAAGTTGGTGACGAAGAACGTTATTAACTAAACAGAAGATATTTAATAAATTGGAAGGCTTGGCTGTGATTAATTTTATGACAAATAGGCATATGTCAGTGTTCTGTGTACATTCAGTGATACCATAACATATTGCTACATGTGGTATCTGTGTGCAGTCGGGTACCTCTGACTTGTCAACAGTTGGCAGTTGGAGTGTTTGTTTATGAAGAAGATCAAATAAAAAAAGAAAAGAATTAAAACACAGCATACTGATAAGGCTGGCTCTAAAACAACGCCTTGGGTCATTGTTGTGCTTTGTTTCGGGGTATGTTTAGGGCGTCTGGGAACATCGTGATGGGTGGAGATTCTCTCTGTAGTCCAACAACAAATGCTCTCCAACAATCAATGCCCGAAGTAAAAACCAAACAAAAAAACAAGCTGGCTGTGCCCATCTACCTTGAGCAGTATCACATCCACACCCCTTTCAGTTTGGAAGGTCTAAACTGTGATCCTTGGTGCCAAATCACCTTTTCTGTTGCTTCATACTTTCAAGCACATTTGCACAGTATTTCTCTGTGGAACGAGGTCCTTCCTACATAAAAGTAAAACTACAGCCTAACCTTTATTTTGGAATAAAGATAGCTTGGTTATGCTACTTTTAACCTGTCTAGCAGCTTTAAGGAAGCTAATCCTTCAATTACTGCTGCCTTAAACAAACAGCGCTGGGAGCCACTTACGTGACCGAGGGAGTCAAGAGGCCAACAGTCTGACCAGACTGACGGGAAAACATCAAGAGTCTTTCATAACTCTGCTTAGTGACTCATTAAGTAGATCTATGCAGCAGTTTCAGACTTATGAACACAGTCCAATGCAATAGCTCTGCAATATTTAAATACCTGCTTACCTTTGTGAAGTCGGTTGATAAGTCAGAATGATGCTGATATGATTCATTTGTGTTGGCATACTGATTTGTATTATAAATTGTAACAAGGTATGTTTTTTGACAGGTGCATTGCATTGCAGCTACAGGCTTACAAATGTATTAAATGGACCAACACTTACACAGTCTGAACAAAAAGTGTTAGGAGCTTTATGAAGGTAGTGTTTATTGGCAGGGCTGCTGTATTGGATTACTTTATTAGAGCTAAAACAGTTAGTCAACTAATCAATTAGTCGATGGACAGAAAGTGAATGAGCTCTATTTTATTCTCTTATTCCGGCATCTTAAACGTGAGGATTTCTTTCTTTTATTTGTCCTGGCTGGAGCTATTAACATCATCTCACGGTCTTCATCAACGGATGGGGTTTAAAAGGTCTGGAAAAAGCTGGTAACCTTAAATCAAGAAAAGTTTTGGCTCTGTACTCCATGTGCCAGCTTTCAGCTGTAATGTGAGGGTGTTTACATCCACATCAAATGAACAGTGTGGGAATTGTAGGCATTTTTATACACAGTTGCCCAATTTTCGGGACAAATAAATAACTTGACAAGTTACAATAAACTTGAATGAAGTTATCATATTGTATATCTGGTTGCAGGTTCTTTGCAGTCTGACAGGCTGAAGTCTCCAACACACAGACATCAGCAGACACTTCCCAGTTGATGCTCTGTCAGGCTTGAGCTGCAGACATCTTCTATGGCTGGGTAGCTCTTGAAAAAATTCAATACTGGTGGCAATACGATACCTGAGTTTTGGTATCAATACCAAAACTATACTATTTTTGATACCTTACTTTCAGACACATCTTTTTTCTAAAAAAAAAAAGAAGTGTTTTCATTTAACAAAAGAAGCCCATGTTCTCAAATGTTAAATGTACAAGCAGCTGTGCGTAAATAAATAAATTAGAATAAACTAATGAAAATAAATAAATATAATATGATAGAAGTAAATGATGATAAAAATTAAACAGCGTAAAATTGGCTAATGAATGAATATGAATCTGACCAGGCATTCAGTGCCTGACTGTTTTTGATACGCGGTGCAAGAGACACATTTCAGTTGGTACCAAAAGAGTACACTTGCTATGCGGGTCTACTGGTTTCAGGGGCCTTTTGCTTTCAGTCTGGTCTTAGGCAAGTCAAACATACTCACTTAGATTAAGGTCAGGTGACCGACTTGACCAGTCAAGAACAATTCCCCTGTTTGGCCTTTTAAATTCCTGGGTTGCCTTGTCTGAATGTTTAGGATCATTGCATTCCTAACCTCACAGTCATTATTAGACTAAACAGCAGATAAAATCCAATGAGCTGGAGTCAAGCCAAAATAATGAAAAACATGTCACTGCTTTATTACTTTTAAATGTCACGATGAAATTAAAGGCAGGATAGGTGAGTCTGACAGATGCATGTTTGTAAACAGACATGCTGTCTAAAAGGAAAGAAATGAGCATGTGAGCATGCTTGAACACATCTTCTATATTAGTATGGAGCCTCTGGCAGGTGCATTATTATGACCTACCAAGCACTATTCAAACACATGGAACCCAAGGTTTGGAAAGATACCAAATCTTTGATGCTGAATTAATGGAAAGTGTCAATACAACAATGAACAATGTTTGATGTAGTAGTGCAGCCATGAAGCACATCCTTGGTTTCAATATTTCACTTTCAGCAATGAAATAAGCATATAAAGAATAAATGTGTGTGTGTGTGACATAGCCTTTCAGCGCAATACCTTTTTATTTCGAACTCTGAAGTTACACAAGAGGATATTAGGACATTTAAGTAGAAGACTGGGCTCATGAGGTGAAGAACCATTCCAGTTAAAATAGCACTGGACACATCAATGCTGGTCCAAAGAAAGGTTTAATATTAACAGTGTTACAACTGACCCACAACATCAGTCATTACCGGCCCAACAAGATCTAAAAATAACAGCAAGTGCCTTTCATGGTTTTGGTGTTGCACAGACTAAACTGACAATACTATGCACATTTTTACACTCACTCATGACCGTAAAAAGGGTACAAACACTCCTAATGACGCTCTGTCCTACTTACATTACTGCGTGTGGATTCTGGAGCATGCATGCCTTTGGGCCGAACGTGGTCACAGGGCTTGGTCCATGAAGTGACTGAGGCCTCCTGAAAGAGAGGATGACAAAGACAAACACTGAGTTTTAACCGACGGAAGCTGCCGGGAAGGTATGCAAACGAACGGAACAAAGAAAAACACAACGGCTTTGAAGTGCAAGCTATTTTCAAACTGTGAGAAAAAGAAGTAAAAGTTTCATTTTGTGTCAGTTGTGATATGTAAGATAATCACACAACCTCTTCACAAGTATTTAAAGTGTTACATTTCCAGTAAGTTGAACTGGAGAACGGCCGATGCTGTACATCCTTGGTTTCTGATGGAGGTCTCTAAAATTCCTACATTTCTAAATGCATCTTTATGTAAAAAATTCTCATCAAATGTCACTTTCATTTCTCTGTTTTAAAGTAAAAAGAGAAGTGAAGCCAGAGTGATTGAGACATTTAGAGATAGAGCCTGAGTCTAAGGATTTCCACTGTTTAATTAAACATCAGCTGATGTCAGATTATTTTATACACTGTGGGTCATTTTTGTGGCCACCCAGCTATGACAAACCACCAGTCTATCTAATCTATTATGTAACATTAGGACATGCTAAATGTTGTCTGTGACCTTTGATGCTGAACAATGGGTCTGGTACCCATACTGTGTCAAGACTTTTCACAATTCTTGGCAAATGGTAATAGTGCATGATGAAATGTTTGAAAAACACACACTTCTATCTATCCTACTGGCAGTACAAATACCATATCAGTAAATGATTAAATAAAGCCCAGCAGTTTTAATAAGCATTAACATTATCAGATGTCTTTATCCATTCTGGAGTTCACAAACACAAACGAGGCTGTTTTCTGTACAGTGGAATAATCCTCGCACACCCTGTCTCTGTAGACTATGTTAAAACAATACGACTGTACTGTATTGGGGGTGAAAGGTCAGTGACACTGAGCTGTGATGGAGCAATACTAGATGACTGCCTGACTACAGAAGCCTTCAAGCTGCATCACATCACTCAGCCAACAAATCCTCTTAGCAGTCTGGTTCTGTGAATTCACCATCTGCTGTTTACTGGCTGTTAAAGCAGCAATAATCAAAATGTTCATATTAATACTAAATGAAATGAATATGTGTAATGTGACAGATGTTACTCGTAGTGACCAACACACTGAGCATTATCATCAATTCAGCAGCTCTACAGTTTTTAGCCTTTTTTAGCTCAGTGTTTTGGGATTAGTCAGGAGGCCACAAACACGACTCCAATGGGACGATAATGCTGCTCCGTGTCCATCGGGTATGACAGCAGACGACTGTTTCTAACACTTATAACAACTTTATAATGCAAGATAGTTCAGTGTTGGTTGTCTATTAGCTTGTTTTTGGAGTTTGGAGAACTAGTGGATAAAATGTTTTTAATGCAGCTTTACATTCACCAACACAGCAACAGCAACAGCACAACAGAAGGGGAAGACAAGCCTGGAAACACACTGCAAAACATGGAAGAAGGTAAAGAGATGCATTTTACAACTGATATGTAAATGAGTAGATCCACCAAAAAACTATTACTACCACATCATTTCTAATTTCAAACCTGGGGCTAGAAATGTTACTTTTGATCCAGAGGGACATTTAGTGGAGACTGGAGCTGCAACTAATAATTACTTTCATTACTGATTAATCTAACGATCATTTTTTCGATTGTTAGTCTATAAAAACAAAAATTAAAATGGTGAAAAAAAATGCCCGCTGCAACTTCGAAGAGTCCAAGATGACGTCTTAAAATGTCCCGTTTTGTTTGACCAACAGTCTACCAAAGCCAAACTGTCAAAAACCAAAGATACTCAGTTTACAATGATACATGACAAAAAAAAAATCGGCAAATCTTCTCATTTGAGAGCCTGGAACTGGAGAATGTTTGGCATTTTTTCACTATTTTTGCTTGAAAAATGATTGAAATAATTATCAAAATAGCAGATCATTTTTCTGCTGATCGGCTGAACGATTAATAGTTTCAGCCCTCATGGAGACTAAAAAACTTTCATCAACTTTTAATTAATGAATTATAATTTGTTCTGGGATGGGATAAATAATGGAAACAGCAGAACATGGAAGAACCTTAAATGCAACTACAAAGGCAGCTATATGCTCCAGTCATATTACTGAATGTCAAGATGCTCAAACTTGAAGTCTACCCCAAATGCTACCTTGATAAAATCGCTCTGGAGGGATCATATTTTTTCTTTTGGCAGATGATCAAAGACATCTGAGAGGGGAGAACACCTGAACTTTTACCATTTACCCAGAAAATAACAATATTTCAGTCTAACATTAGATCTTCATCAGGTTTCAGCCAAGGGAATCCTCTTCCCTCATGTGTGGTTTTTATGAGTCACTGCCCTATCATCATAAAGTAACTCTAGGGAATTCATCACCCTCCTATTCCAATTTCTAAACAGTCGTGTGTTTACTTAAATTCATCACAACGCTTTTCTATCAAATGTCACAAAAATGAGAAGTGTCATTTCAAAATTAGGATGAACTCAATGAAACTGTATTTGTGGGAGTGTATTTCAACATCTTGGACAAAGTGTAATCTTTGACTGACAGTTCATTTCCTCATTTCCTCATCAATAATGGGACAGTCCTGATTGGTACTTTAAGACATGTTAAGATAGGCCACCGCCTTTTCACTTCTCCTTGTAAAAAAACAAACAAAAAAACTCATCCCTGTTGCTAAAACATACAAACAAAGCTCTTGCGACATCCACAGTGAACAAACATTTCAGGCCTCAAAGGTTCTGTTTCCTTGAAGTCATCTGTCTGACGGTTGAGGGGATTGTCCACACACATGCACATTTCATAAATGTCTGAGGTGGTGCAACACAGATCATGTCACAAGGCAGTTTCAAAAATGTTTCTCATGCAACCTGGAGCAACAGCAGCTGTTTTTAAACACCACATAGCTGTAACTAAGTCAGGTTACTGTGTCGTGGTAATGTGCTCTATTAAGTTCAAATATTTATCTTTCAGGTTGAACAGTTGAACACATGTTCGCGTCCTTTAGTAGCCTGGTTTCAGGCCTCCGAACACATCTCCGATTTTGTCCAGTGAGTGGTAATGAAATGTCATTTCAATCCTTAAGGCAACACATTATGTGAAACTGACAGGGCAAGCTAGATAACATCATAAACAACAATAACGAAATGTAAATGCAGCAAACCAGGCATTTTTGCTTAAAGATTAGTTCACACAGGGGTGATAAGTCTGATAAGTAAATATCTATAAAGTTTTGGCAAGTGAGAAACAACAGGGGACACCAGTCCAGGCTAAAGGCTGATTCCACATTTACCTGTGAGACCATAATCATTAGTTAGAGCTCCTATTTTGTAAATAAGCTGGTTTAATGCATGGTCTAGGGATGGCAACAGTAGCATGTAGTTATCTAGTAATACGTTTCCTGTGATGTAGCTCCAAGCATAATAACAGGCTTGTCATCACCTTAACAAATCCTGCTCCATGTGTGGGCCCCTGCTCAACGCCTACCTGTACTCAGAGGAGCTGCTGGCTGAGGAGGTGCTCAGGCTGCGGGTCTTCCTGTTGCGTCGAGCCAGGCTGCGGCCGGCGACCTCCCCTCCGTCACAGGTGGAGCAGCAGTATGGGGCAGCTTCCACTCGCACCTTCTCTCCACCGTCCATCTCAGACAGCCAGGCTAAAAGTAAACTGACAGGGCACATCAATCATTGACGAAGCTGGAGGCAAATGTAAACAGGCATACAGTCATCAACTCGGTTACACAGATGCACAGCCCCGATTCATCTCCCTGGCGTGGTGGAAACACTG
This sequence comes from Oplegnathus fasciatus, assembly GCA_003416845.1. NCBI lineage: Eukaryota > Metazoa > Chordata > Actinopteri > Centrarchiformes > Oplegnathidae > Oplegnathus > Oplegnathus fasciatus. Next base: position 814,956 of record NTHP01000138.1, on the reverse strand, counting down.
CTCCAAACTCCATTAGAAAAAGAGGTCATTTAACTGATGCTTCATAAAATCGCAAACACCTTATAGAACATTATTTTACACATGGTGTACCTAGATAAATAAGGGTCAACTTTTTAAGAGTTCTACTTTTAATATTTCCCTTCGCCAAATTACAGAAATACAACACTGTTGAGTTTGAACAATGTCTAAGTCAAACATCCTGAGGAACTCTAAAGTTGTGTAAAAGTTTAGCGGAGTCTGTTACGAGCTCCATCATGTGAGGTTACCGTTAGCCAGCTGGATAAAAAGCTACCTACCAATAACTAATAATTATGTTACGGCTAAGTGAGGCTAGCAGCCTCGTCGTCACTTAAACTAGCCAGCTTTGTAAATTATCATTTCCCCAAAAAACTTTAGCTACAACAGACCTGAGCCGACACACACGACTGTTGACTGGCGTATGACTGGTGACGGATGGTAGATTATGTGATATAACTAACGGTAAGCTAGTGTTAAGCTAGTTAGCTAACTAGCTGAGCTAGTAGTTAGGCACATTCAACACAAAGCGTCATATCATCCACCTCTGTGGCCAACACTACCTTTTACCACAACGTTACAGGGGACGACACAAATGTGGAGCGCAGCAGAGTGCCGTGGGATCAGAGCCTCGCCATTATTCCTTTAGATAATAATGTTACACCATCTTACTTTACAAGAGAGCTGTCAACAGTCGGCTCATCGCTTCCTGATACTGACCGACCAATCACAGGCTCGCTCCTCGCTGACGTCATGTTGGACGACTTTACCAGACGGACTGAACCAAAGAGGGTCACAGCAACTTTCGGCCTGTACCAGAGGGGCTAATAATTAGGTCATGGCGTTATAATAAAGAAATCACAGTTTACAGTCACACACGTATAGTTATGATTCAAATGATTATTCACAATTCATCGTTTTCCAATCATCATGTTAATATGTTGTTTTGTGTGGATTTACAGCTGAATCCACTTGTGCACTGTTTATTTTTGTAATATGTAATTGTTTAGTAGAATAAAATAATGATATATATTAATAATTATTATTATTATTATTAATTATCATTATGTAATATATAATTATGTTTTTTTCCCCTCTTGTGCTTGTGCTTTATTTATTTATATGCCCATTTAGGAAAGCAAAAACTTGCCTGAGGGCCCTGAGGCAAAAATTAGGTGCTGGCGCCCTGTTGCCCCATGGGGGTCTGACGTGGGGCCTCCACTTCTGACATCTGACACACTTTGAGTTCTCGTCTCCCAAATATGCAGTTGATATGGGCCATTAAGAAGTTACCGCCCAACCTGTAAAACTGGAGTGAGATAGCACCACTGCACACAATCACGTCTGTTCATGATTGTTCATTTGGCTCATTCCTGTGCCAAAACTCTGGTACACAACTTTGTAAATTCACAGAACAAAATAAATTACATTTGTTTCCCCTTACATGTCATGACAGATGTGACCTTATTAAAAATATTGTTAATATTGTCCATTAAAGCAAGCTGATTGGCATTCAGTGGGTCATAGACATGCACAGTAAACTGCTGTAATACAAACTGAGTAAAAATCTGTAAGATCAGTACTGAGTATATCACCTTCTAAAATACTGTTACCTACCATCCATTAATGAGTGTTACAAAGACATACATCTTGTTTAGGCTAATTTCAATTTGAGCACATTAAATTGTCAGTGGCTTGTAATTTTCTTCTCAAATTCCAACATAAGCTAGTCTATGTGAGTGAATACTGTATGATAAATAAATTAGTTTTTGATGTTATCATTTAACAGGCAGTATTAGTTAGAATAAAAGTGTTATCTCCATGTATCAAAGCTTGACATATAGTGCGTACACTAACAAAGGAGGAACTGTACAGTGAAGAGACACTGCTCTGACCGACTACACTTTAAGACCGACTACAACGAAAGAATAGCATCTTAATTTTTTCTGACACAAGTATTATGTATCTGTGCTTTAAAGCAATATAGATCATGTATTCTCCCATAAACTATATACAATCTTTTATATAAAAATAAAATATTCCAGTCTGGCTGAAGAAACTCCTGTACTGCAGTTCATACTTATGTCCAGTAGAGGGCAACAAAGGTCAGGGAGTATTTCCATACACCAATAAAAAACACTAATCCAACAACCTGGAATATAACAGGGACCAGCACCTGTAGGAGGGTCGCTTGTCTCACTTTCTGAGGGAAACGCCCTTTAGCAAGGCATTTAACACCATCCAGCCAAGACAGGTGTAGATATCTCTGCAGTTGTGCTCAGTAAGTGTGAACATATATGCAACTTCCACTCAAGCGTGAGTTTATGGATATTAATAGACACATCGAAAGTTGACAACAGTCATAGTCTGCAGTGTCAATCCTCACAATACCTACAAATACAAACAGGACTTTAAAGGTGTTCCTTCATAAATGCTGATGAACAAACTACATGGCTACTGTCATGCAAAGAGGAAAGTAACTATGTGCAAATGACCGTACAGAGAAGCCAGGCTGATTCAACAGTGGATAAGAAATTGTTTATTTGACTTGAACATAATTACAAGGAAACCAAACAGTCTGCAACATTCTAGCTTCAGTGGTAACCGCTCTAAGTGAATCACACTCAACACAGTAGGTCATCTCAAACTGCTTTTTATTACATCTTAAATAACAGTACATTTTAATATAGTTTCTATCTTGCATCCAGCTTTCGGTTGTACACTGACTGACTTTAAAATTAAATACAAAAGGTGAAAAGGGAACAGTGGGGGTGCAGAGCTCTACAGTTATTTGATGGAGAAAGAGAGAAAAGGAAAGGGAATTTAATTAATTTTTAATATTTTTTATTTCATTTTATTTTTTGCCAACTCCAGGCCTAACGCACAATTACAGCACATTTTTTGTACAGAATGTCGCAGAGAAAAAACAGAATGGAAAAAATGTCACTACTGCTAAAGAAAGAGCGTCTCTGTTTACAAGGAGAAGGGAACAACAGAAAATTCTGCCATTCAGATGCTGCAAGATTTTTTTTTTCATTTTTTATTAAAGGACAGAAAAAAACCTGTTATAAAATGTTTTTCTTTGTAAGTGGAATTTTGTTTGCTACAGAAGGAATGAAAATTTATTTGTTCCATTTGAGATTGTGTATGTTTAGGTGAATGAATGTACGTATGCGTGTGTGTACAATTTAAACATTTACGTTACTTCTTAATTTGTGGAATCCCTCCCAAGTATGGACCAAGTAACCGTTTATGTTGCAGGGTTTGCTTCTCAAGTGCATAGCTTTGACATTTTAGTTGAATCATGTATGCACGGAGTAGCCAAAAAAA
>NTHP01000138.1:764149-811602 GCA_003416845.1 Oplegnathus fasciatus | reverse complement strand
AAAGAAGAAAAAAAAGAAAAATATAAATACCATTGTATTGATATATTCAACAGGTTATTTTCTTAAAGAAAAACATCAAAGGACTTAATTCCATATGCACCTTTTTAAGCAATTCTACAGCATGCGATTCTAAGAGATAACCCACCCATGGCAGACAACCAAAATCTTTTTTTTTTCGTTTTTAACTTAAAAAGTTTCATTATCATTATTTTCAAACATTGATTTATACAACATGTCATTCACAGAGTAGTAACTGCATTTCCAAGCACGGAATGGGCACCTCTGTTAAAAGAGAAACGTCCGGATTGCAACCGGGCTAAAGTGGAGGTACTCCCTACCCGACCAAATCACATCACCGGTCCCAACCACGGGCAACAGAAACCAGGGAAAACAAAACTAAATTAAAGGAGAAAAAAAAAAAGAATAAAAAAGGGGGCAGGGTGGATTATGATCCGATGGGTTAATCTTCATTTAATTATTCTACACTGTCGCCAGACAAAAAGGTGTAAGAATGGTTAAAATGGTTTGTTTTTTTTGTTGTTTTTCGTTTTAAAAACGAGCATTCATTATCATAAACAGCATGTGCTTGGTTAGTTAACTTTTTTTTTCTTTAGACATTATTCTATATATGCAAAGTTTAATTTTTGTGCAAACAAAGATTTGTGGACTACACTGGAAAAAAAGAAACAGTAAAAGTATCATGGGACTAAATATACAGAAGGGCCAGAAGTGGCTAGAGGACTCCCTGTTGAAGCTCAATTCTCTCGCTTTGTTCTCCAGTGGGATAAAGCTGGATTTAAAATGACAATGATCTGGAGGTTTTTTTTAGTTTTCAACTTAAAAACATTCTCTAAAATGTGTAAAGACTAGGAAATAAAACAAAGCTTTGATCCTCATTTTAAACATTAACCGACAGTTCACTGATCTACTTCTCTTTAACAAAAAATAATAATGAAAACAACAAAGAAACAAAAATAAACATGGCCAAAAAGCTATTAAGAGTTAGATCACTGTCATGTAATAACCTTCACTCAGACCTGTGTATAATGAGGACGCAGGACACGTTTGCTTGGTGGTGGCGGCAGCGGCGGTGGGGCGTATTTTCACTTACTACAATACCAGACCATGGTCATGGGAGGAATGCACAATTTTCCCCTCCGTTCCATTTGGAAACCACTAAATTCCTCAAGCTTTTTTTCTCTTTTTTTGTAGCTGAATGAGTGACAGACAATTGTGCTCTTTTAAATGAGAAGGAGAGAGAGAGAGAGAGAATTTTTGCCCTTGATAGTTTTTTTGGGGTGTTTGGAGTCAGTATCATGGTGTTTTTGAAAAGATTGGATATGCAATAAAATTGAACATTGTGATGTTGGAATGGTCTTCCACTCAACTTTGGAGTCCAGACGCCATCTGGAAAGAAACAAACAAACAAAAGAAAAACACATTATTTGATTATCATTATTCAGGAAAATCACTCATTGGTCAAACAACTGTAAAATTACTCAAATCAAGGGTGAATCATACGATGAATATCCCTTTCTCAGAGTTTTATCTGCAATTACAAATATTCACAAACTGCCTACAACAAAAACATTTAACACAGGAAAGATAATTCCACTGTGTGTAACTGATGTGATGTAGGTTTCACTTAATGTTTCATATGTTGCACCTTCATTCCCAACCCCCAGATGGCAGTAAATACAAACTCTAGATGAGGTTACATGTAGCTGATGCTGTTACTAAACCATTACCCTGACGTCCGTCCACTGTCAGAGAACATTCCTCCCAGTTCATCGTTTACCTTCAGACTCTAGTTCCAGATCTTGAGGAAGCTGTCCCAGGACCCTGTTGCCACTGCCATGCCGTCGTCGGTCACACCCAAGCAGCTCACCCGGTTATCATGACCAGCCAGGACACCTGCAGAGACACCAGAGGCTGAGACACAGCAACAAACCTGCTCTGTCTAATGGCTACCACTCTCTAGACTTGGATATGGAGACTGAATTACTGGATATCAGAAAGTACTGCAAGTGACAAAACACTAAGTTCAGAATTTCTAAGTTAATGACGTGTGTGGAAACCTCGTCAGATTTCTAAAAAGTGAAACATGGGGGAAAGGGTCAAAAAGGATGAGGTAAAACAGGTTTCAGTGCATTTGCGGTCCTGATACCTGTCCTCCAGATGTTTTTTGGTTGTTTGGTTCAAACCACAAAGGGCAGCATAGATTCCAGATGCCACTAGCTGAGATTTTAGATGATTTTAAAGGCTAATACTGACCCAATATGCTGATAATCAATATTTCACCCACAATTGGATCAAATAAGTGTGTGTGTATGTGTATTTGAAATAGCCTGCTCAGATGTGGGCCTCCTCTGATCCCTATCCCCCTATGCAGTCAATAGCTGTAAAGTATTCATGCCTCTACAGGGTCTCTTCACTGCTGGAGCAGGTGATGCTTGCTGCTCTCCCAGATGTATATTATTGCCATTTATAGTGTGGAAATAACAATGGATCTTCTCTTGTTTTGCCTCATACAGACTCATTATCAATATCAAACTGCTAGTCTCTAAAGAAGTTGCCTCCTGCTCAATGGTTTGTTCAAAAATAGGGAGGCTTCTGCAGTGTGGAGGCCTAATCTAGTTTACTGTAAAGTGCACAATCTCATCTGCTTATGCAATACTACATATACAAAATCATATGAGGGACACCCGTATATTTTACTATATATAGACTCCACTGGTACCGCAGCAATATCTGGCCTGCTGCTCTTTGGTAAAGGACAATGCAAGTGGTGTTTGTAGGATGTAAAGCCCAAAGTCTGCCGTAATGTCACATTTCAAGTAGGGATACTACATGAAAATACTGCTAAAACAGCAACCACCAATGAAGAAGTTAATTCCTGTATAAATAAATTCACTGTGACATTTAAAAGGAAGGTTACCGTTTTAAATTTAGACTATAAAAGCACAAACCTCCAAACCTGCTCCTGTATCTCCAAAGGTGAATGATTTTTCCTAAATATACACTTGTAAAGGATGTAAAGTTCCTATAAAAGTATTCACCAACACTGATCAAGAGAAAAAATACGTTAAATTCAAAGTGAAAACAAATCTTTACAAATTCACCTAAATTGGTGGAAATTAAAAAACAAAAAATAGACTGCACGTACTGTACAAGTATTTGGGCCATTTAACTCATCATTAAGTAGAGAAACCACCAGCAGTAATAATGGCCTTGACTGTATGTGGACCGGTCTGTATTAGATTTGGACATCTGGTCACTACATTTTTACCCATTATGCTTTGCAAAACTGCTTGAATTCTGTCAGGTTTCATGGGGAGCGTGGGGAAACAGGAATTTTCAAGTCCTGCCACAGATTCTGGATTGGATTCAGGTCTTTGAATTGGCCGCACTCGTGATGTCATGAGACTTAACCTGAACGTGCCCTCAAAGACTCTGACTTGGCCACTCCAGGACATTTAAGTTGTTTTGAAGTCTTTCCTGTGTAGCTTTGGCTTCATGTTTAGGGCTGTTGTCTTGCTGGCAGCAGGTTTTCTATATTTACTGCATTCATGTTACACTCTACCTTCACAAACCCTGCAGATGTGTTTGTTCTGACACGTGATGTTTGACTTGCACCACATATAGTATTTAGCATGATGGTCAAAAAGCTAACTTTTGTCTGATCATACCACTAAACTGTCTTCCACTTTCTTTCCCAGTGTTCCAGAGTTGCCTTCCGGCAAACACCAGTCCAGATGTCATGTGAGTTTTTTCAACAAGCATAAAGCTGCGACTTGTGAAGCAGCCAGGCAACAGTTGTTGTATGACAGTATTTCCCATTACAGCTCCTTCAGAGTGTCCACACACCTCTTGGTGGCCGGCTGTATCCTTTCCCTGATTGGCACTACTCCGTAAACTTCTCGACTTTGTTTGGAAATGATCAGTTGTCTTCATGATGTAGTTTCTAACAGGAAATTGACTAACCAGCTGTTTCACCATCCAGATGCAGATATATAAAATCAAAAATCTATGGTCACATCATGACAAAGTGGAAAAGGCTGTATAACAACAAGATGTGTACACTGGAATAAACTAACTTACCCAAACATACTTTACAATTACAGTTAGACTAATCACAATAAACTGAATCCACTCTGCGGCTTTAGATATCAGGTTGATGTCTTTGTACAACAGGGAATTAGTTAAGCAATAAAACCGAATGCACATAATGCATCATTTTTGTCATATCACCCAAACTTGTATCAGTCTGAAATGCTCAATAAAAAACATTAGATCTGTTCAGAACTTGCAATCTGGAGTCTAAATGGTATTAGTACACACTGTAAATAACATATCTTTAGTCAACCTGATTTCTGATTTTGGATCTGTTGCAGTAAATCAATAGTCTTTCTTATGTATCAGTTTGACAATTATTAAAAAAATCATGCCATGTCATCCACACCTCCAACGTCACCGAGGTTTCTTCCCTGCCAAGTTGAAGTATTCATTTAACCATATCTCTGATGTGGCACTTTGATGGGATTCATGACGGCTCCATGGCAAACTAATTAGTATGTTTTGTTTGTTTACTCTAAAATCTGCCTCACACAGCAAATATCCACATCAAGATGTTCTTATAGCTATCAATCTGTGAGCGTCAATACAATGAGTTATTCTGTGATAAATATCTGTAATTTACCTTTTGGTATACACATTTTCCCTCAACATGCTTCAGGTACTTCTCCTTCAGTTAGTGGTTTTCTACTTGTCTAATACACCTCGGACAACGTTCCTGACTTCTGTTATTCAGCAAGGAGTAAAGAGACAGTACATACTTCAGTACATCGTGCCGTGCTGTTTGAACAGTTTGAAAACAGTGAAAACTCCTATCAAAGGGGGGTTGGCGCTCTGATGTGGCTGGTGGTCGCTCAATATGTCTAACTTTTCCAAAAGTGACAAAGTGACAGCCACGCCCACTTTCAACAGCAACTGGCCAGGTGTGCAGAGGTGTTAAAACAAAGAGCTCAAAGCATGCTGTAGATTATGTTCTTCACATTCCATGTTTTTACTTCCTCCACTGTCTGCGTTCACTGCACCAATCGGCTTTACTTTAAAGAAAAGAGACTGTGGGGGAAGGCGACTGAAACCTGGATCAAGTTCCAAACAACGGCCGGGACAGATAAGCCCTCCCCACACCTCTACTCCATATTTTTGACTGGGGCTGACACTGAACTGGGCACTCATGCTGATTATTCAGACAGTTAAAAGTGCTGCCAAGTAGCACGTAAGGGAGCAGACATGGAAATATAGACTTCATGACATATTTGGTCAACTGGCCCCCGGAATAATTACAATAAACCAACCAAAACTTGAGTTGAAAAATACACCATCAATTGCTTATTTATAAAAAAGTGTTTGAGGGTGGATTTTTGCCAGAGGAGCTGCTAACTCACCTAAAACATGTGTTGTGTCCAGTGTCTATCAGACATGTTTTTGATGTGTGTACGTTTTGGAATGGAAAAGTACATCAACACAACATATTCATCTAGCTCCGCCCTTTTTTGCCATGTACGGTGGCTTACCTGCACGGTCGGCCTTCAAAGTGTCCCAGACGTTGCAGTTGAAATCGTCGTAGCCAGCCAGCAGTAAGCGGCCACTCTTGGAGAATGCCACGGAGGTGATACCGCAGATGATGTTGTCATGTGAGTAAACCATCAGCTCCTGGTCAGCACGCAGGTCAAACAGCCGGCAGGTAGCGTCGTCTGAGCCCGTGGCAAAGGCGTTGCCATTGGGGAAGAACTGCAACAAAAAGGTCAAGGGAGATGTTTTTAGAGTTGATACTTTTGTGCATATATCCTTTATAACAGAGAGATATCTGTTATAAGAAGGTGCTCCCCATGTCTTAGTCTAAGTTGCACCTTGAAGGTAATATATGCCATAGTACTGTCTCATCTTGATTAATGCTCAATAATCTGGTCAAGTGCTGCCAAATAAACAGCTGGAAAAGCTTCAGTTAGTGCAGAAAAGAGCAGCACGATTAGCACTCCGCTGTTCAGTCAGAGCAAGTATAGATAAAATGCATGCTAATGGCTGGAGGTTGAGGATAGGTTTAGATATAGTTTATTAATACTGATAAGAAATATAGCAGTGTTGAAGCAGCCATGTTGTTTCTATTCGAAAAGATTATTTTCTGGAAATACACACGGTTATCAAACAAGGCAGAGTGAGGAGGGGTCACATTACACTACCCCAACCAATGCCAGTGCTATGGAAAAAAAACAGTAACGTATAGAGCCATGTGTCAGTGGAACAGTTTGCCGTGCTTTATATATCAAGAATCTACAATAAATGGTTTTAAGCAGCTAAAGAGGTTCTTGAAGACAGGCCGGCAAAACAAACACATAAATAGGCTTTCTTTGATTCTCTGTAACATGACTGTTCAGATGAATTTAGATTATTATTGTTGTTCATTCTACCTGTTAATCAATATGAACTGTCTTAATTGTTCTTATTGTTGGATACATTGTTAATGCTGTAATTGTATTGGGACCCTAATAAACAAACAGACTTTAACATGATTGTGTCAAGTTACACATATGCCTTTCTTTAGTCATCATTATTAAATTTGTTATTGTCCTGAAGCTATCTTCACACCTTTTTTGTGCTATTCAGCATCCAGAGACCTGAATGATCTGCATCTTGACTTGCAATTTGCTTATTAAACTTGTGACTGTACCTAAACGTGCCCTCAAGGAGGACTCTAAAGACTTGACTTGGACATGCTTTGAATGACTTGAGACTTGACACCATGATATAATTAGTATATAACATGTAAGCGAGTGTGTGCGCGGCCTTACGCAGATAGCGTTGATGTCTGACTCGTGGCCAGTGAAGGTCTGTCGGCACATTCCTTCTCTGATGTCCCAGAGCTTGGCCGAGGCATCGCAAGCTCCAGACACAAACAGCCTGGTGTCGGGTGCCAGAGAGAGACTCATGACATCACCGGTGTGACCAGCAAATGTAGTTGTCTGCTGACCAGTCTCAATGTCCCACAGAGCACTGCAAGAAAGCAGACAGATCATTGTCAAATTACAGCTGCAATATGCAAAACAACATCTAGAGCGCTTCGAAATTTGTAAGTGTCATTCAAGAAGGAAACTGATTGACGTGTATGAAGTCTATCTAGCCCAGGCAGATCCAGCATTTGGGGCTTAAGGGTAGCTTTTGACGGTAGCTCACTGGTTATGGTAGACAGTGCTGACTGAGAATCTCAATATTGATCTGGGAAACCGATATGGCTATAATATTTCAATAATTATTGTTGACAATAAGAAAAACCTACGGAGATGAACTGAATGTAAGAACACTTTACATTACAACGCAAATAAACACGATACCCTGCAAATAATACTATGTTTGAAGCTTATAATGCTCAATTTTTGATTAAATTGTGTTAGACAGGTGTTGATCTAACTCTATGGTGATTTTGGAGTTGTAGTTCGTGGTGGTGGTGTATTTGATTGTATTGAGTGCAGTATCATAACTCACCAGGTGGTGTCTCCAGAGCTGGTGACAATCTGGTTGTCATCCAGGAAGCGACAGCAGGACAGGTAACCTGACAGGAATCAAACACACTGATTGAATAACTCATTCAGGATGAACGGTCTTTTCTGTTGTTGCTTCATTTCCTAACTGTCTGCACGGAGAAAAAAATTCTATTCCAAACGGTCATCACACCCTCAGAGAACGCTAAGTGTGCTGGATGTGGGATGTGGGGGAGATGAATTGACTAATTCACTACCAGAAACAGAAAAAGAGCTGAAGGGTATCTCCTGGTTCATGACTTGCTTCCATAATTCATCCTTTACTAGCTGGCAGAGTGTACATACCCCTCCCTATAGCGAGGGAACTAGAACTAAAATGCTGACACACTTCCTGCATCATGTGACACTGATCAGATGAATGCTCCTTGCCTAAGAGCTCAACACTTTCATTAGTTTGAGCTGGGATACAGCTCGACCAGCTCCTGTTTTTATGGAGAAAGACACACCATGTGACTGGCAACTCTCGGATGTGAAAACAATTAGGCTTACACCAGTACATGAGGCTGACACAGAAAAACACACATGTTGTGTGTCAGCAAAGTATAGAATGGCTTACATTTGACTGGTTGTCTGCAGGAGGACCTTAAATTTAAACACACTTATCAGTCACTCAAGTCTCTCATCCTCACTACCTGATACAAGCTAGATTAACCACTTTTTCAAAATTAAATGGGTATTGGGTATAATATCTCTTGTCCACACAAAGGAAGAGACAAATGAAACTGAAGTGTCTTTAAGTGCTGTCATGGTAAGATTATGACAACATGATATTTTGTACCTCTCTTGTCCTTTCGGAGTCATTTTGTATAAAGCAGTGCACACTGTCTGGGTGAACATGATCATACAGAGTGTTGTCTATTGATGTCTCACATTTTCCAGTTACTTTTCACTGCCATTTGGACAAGCTAATATATGCAGAGTTAGAGTAGATTTAACATTAAATAATTAAAATACAAAATTTGGATTAGCATAATTCTTAAATTTATAGTAATACTGTGAAGCATAGTGTGATTAGTAAATATCAGCAGGAACTATTAAATGCTAATTGACCAATCTAGAGAATTCAATATTCCTGAATGCAAGATTTGCGAGATTTTCTTGCTGATCGAGGGCCCTGAAACCTGACTATGCCGCCTGACATTTTGTAGTTAGCCACAACTCAAGTTAGATTATCATGCTCGATGTTCTTTCTACCAGTGTCATAACTACCTGAGTGGTAGAGACACAGCTTCAAGGGAACTAAGATGTTTGTCCATTTATTGTCATTCACACAGATAAATGACAGAGGTCAGCAATGAGGCATTCATTACACAAAACTACGTGAGTCTGGGTTCCAAAGACTAACTTTTATTGTCCCATAGCTTACAGAATCTTTTCCAACTGCAGACGACTTCTGGGGGAAACGTTTAATTGCAGGTATTGAGTATCAGTTCAAATGTGATCATTGGCAGAGTGATCTGACCTTCAAAAAATCCTGGGGTTGATGGGTAATTGGGTACATGCTAATGGATGCGTCCAGCCTACCTGTGTGTCCAGCCAGCTCACGGCTGACACGAACATTCCCCTCACGGGTCTTCAGGTTGTAGATAGAGCAGATGTTGTCCAGTCCTCCACAGGCAACGTAGTTCCCAGAAGGGGCATAGGCGCACGTCATCACCCAGGAGGAGCGCAACGGGATGGCGTGGACCTGGAAGAGAGGAGGAAGATTTAATATTAGATAGTATGCAGTGACAGATGGGAGAGAGAGGGGAGGGCATGTGACAAAGTCTGTCCGCAATATAACTTAACCTTTCAAGGGCACAATACCCACTATAAATAGCATTACTTGGCGCCCTCAAACACTTGTGAATTGTTTTATAATGAACTCAGCACTTTGTCAATTTAAATGAAACTAGCTGCTAGACATAGAGGAGTAATGATTATTGCTGACTTTAGCTTTAAAGACAATAGTTTACACCACCTGAACTCATAATTCTGACATCAATCAAGTCTTCTGTATCTCCAGATTGCTTCAATCTTTGATTTGTACTGGTGCAAAGAGACATCTGACATCGTCCCATGCCTGGTTAGGTCTAAGACTGATTTTAAGACTAAAGCATGGTGAGGTCTGACTTCAAGCAATACAGTCTCACAGGAATTTTAACCTTATAACCTTAAACCTTATAAGGTTATAAGGTTCTAGATCGAACTGCATTTGGGCAACATGATTGAGTGATATTCTGTGACATCATCTTATGACCTAATTTTTCTCTATTTTGATGCTTACATTAGCTTTTATTGTTCCATTACTGCAATATAGCTTGGAATTATTGCTGGTTAAAAAAGAAAAGGAAAAAAAAAAAGAATTGTATGTAATGTGGATGTTTGCACGTTCAGTACCTGAACATAACTCCTGGAATGTTTTTTCAAACTGCACACACTGAAAATGCACATGCTTATACACACACAATGATAAAAGCTGAACAAACTGCATGCAACGTTTTTCCTTCCAGAAGTAAGAAAGAAAGAAGGAAGAAGAAGAAAGAAAACACAAGAATAACAGGCCATTTAGATTGTTTCAGTTATTTGGAATATGGTGTCTTTACCTTGTTTGTGGTGTAGCTGTCCCAAATAATGAGTTTGCCGTCCTGGGAGGCGCTGACCAAAAGCCTGATGAAAGAATAAGATAACTCACATAAGATAGCTCAAACTACAGAACAATTTAAAATTACTATTAATATACTGGAGAAAGATTTTCTGTCAGTTTGAATCAGCAGACAAATACAGCCAGAAGAATGACAACATGCAGGTTGCGTCTGGTTAATGCCCATTTTGAATATGTACTTCATCACACAGGAAAAATGGCCTCAATTCTGTCATGAATATGTTTCTGTATACATTTGTAGTGTGTTGGTACTCAGTTCCTGTCATCTGTAACACTTCACTAAGGTAATTAACAGTGATTGACACACAATATGTGAAGGTATAGCTTATTTTTGTTTGAACATGATGTGAAATTACACTGCAGTACATCAGTGTTTGGCCAGCGATACATTTTTTGTTGTGCTCCCTTTCAATTTTATTTGAGGGTGCTTGCAGCCATATTGGGTGTACAGTTTATCAACTGTAGCCCTCTCTTTGTCCTGCTGTACTGTGCAACAGTACAATTGGCAGGAATAGGTATAAAAAAGCTACAATTCCTACACTATTAACCTGCCCTTAAAGTCAGTGCCTCAACCTCAAATCCATTGTTTCATTTCAAATCCAATGTACTGGAGTACAGAGCCAACACCATAGAAAATATGTTGCTGCCCAAACACTTACAGTGCACACCAAATACTGTACGGGGTTTGCAGTACGTTCATGTACTTTGCTTTACTGATTATGGATATTTTGTGTAATTGGGGACAAAACAAGCAGGACAATGAATTTTTCTATGAGTGAATATGACAACAGACAGTAAGCAATCCAGGTCAGGTGTTCCAATTTGCAGCCTACAATTATGGGTGGAGCTATGGAGGGCTTGTTGAAGACCCATCATGGAAGCTAAATGTGCTGTTCAACAAAGATGTGAGTAGAATATTGTTGTGCAGACTCTTCTTCAAAACAGATAACAAAAACTGCAAAAGCCACGACAGTGAATTCAAAAAACCTAAACTGACTAATAAGCAAGCACCATGCTGTATTTAACCTGGAGACCAGATAAATATATCACAGCATTATTTCAAAGCTGCTTTTATATCAACATCCCAGTCCTCCACAGAACGGTCAGTGCTAATCCTAAAATGGACTGATCCACAGAGCTGAGGCATACTGATTAATTTCTGTGTAATTCTAATACAGTATTAAGAACTTCCCAGATCATTTATTTACTTTCAATATATTATGTGTCTCATAAACACAACCTGCGGACTCTGCATGGTAAGCACAGTTATTCTAATAGGAATTGTTACAAACCCTGTTTTTGCATTCTAGAGACAGCTCTCAGGTACCTCTGAGGCTGTGTTCTGCTATCTGGGTGAATCCAACAAGAGTAACCACAGTGACGGTCCCAATGCACATAGGAACAGGAAAAGGAGTGAACACACCAACGCCTGCTGGGACTATGCAAATCTTAACTACCAGGCTGGCAGGAACGCGCTCACATGTGCACACTCCAGCAGACAATAAGCCAGGGACAGAATGATCTGTGCTGGGAGTTCTAGTCTAAAAGACAATGAAGCATCAGCTTTAATGAACACATTAAACTCAAATAATAAAAGCCTAAGATGATGTCAAAAGAAGGAAAATGTAGTAACTTCTATGTAGGCCCCACATTAACTTCCGGTGCAATGCGAGGGAGAGAGTAAGTGTGTGTGTGTGTCAGCTGGGTGATGATGATGCAATGCGTTGAGGTGCTCCCTTTCCAGTCAGAACAGAGCTCTGGGTTTGGAACAGACACCCAATGTCATCAAATCAAACCATGTTCATTGTATTTATTGCTCTCATTTCTCCAAATCATTTTTAAAACTGGACAAAAACCTGAGTTTAAAGGTGTTGGCTCATCACTCATCAGGTCTGTTTGAGTAACCGTGACGCTGTCAAGCAACACAGCCATACACAAGGAGAAGAGTGTGTGTCTGGCTGTAGTAAACGGCTTCCATGCTAAACCAAATGCACTAAGGTACCCAGGACTCATTTACACAGTGTACTGTTGTGTGATGAGTTTTTAAAGGGTTTAAGAGGGTTTTAAAGAGAACAACTTGGCTGGAGTCAATTATGAGTCAAAACTTTGTGAGAAACAATAATTAACAGGCTAATATAAATATAAATATAATTCTCGCAAAATCTGTCTATATTATTCACTGCAGACATGGTATATTAGGGGTGCTAGATAATACAATTATTTTAAATAATACTTCTTTCTTAAGAAATCAATAGATTTGAAAAAAATCATCAATTCCAAACCCTAGAAACACTGTAACAAGCACAGTCTTGTATCAGTAGGGCCATAAAAAACAAAAAATAACATAACCAAACAACTGTTGGGTCAACTGTGGTTATGAAGAAATCTTTTCATGTGGGACATGAGTTATGACTCACTGATTTCATGAAGATTGAGGTTATCTAGTTCTACATTCAAGCTTCCTCTGTTGACGTCAATACAACGTACTATTATACAGAAAAATAAAACCTCACTTTTTTCGGAGGCAATGTTTTGTGGGGACTAAAATACCGGATTTCTCACGTGCATTGAAATATAACTGGAAAAGAACAAACCAGCTCTTCCCTTGACAGAGCAGGGCAGTGACTCGGCTGCATTTATTGAGTAAAGTTGGGCACTGAATCACTGAATTCAAACCTGTCTCATGTCATATTAGTAAGGTGCTGACATAAAAGTTTTTGCAAAGAGGTTGTTACACCAACACGATGATAAGCAGTAACAAAGTACCATACCGGTGCCGTAATAACGGTGATAAGTCCAACTAAAAGTATTTGTATTTCTTTTCTTACATTTCATTCGATATATGACCGTGAAAAAGTAAATTTTGTCTACAGATGATTTTTTTTTACAACTACAAAACTTTGCAGGTATTTTTTTTACGTTTTATAACAAACATTTGTGTGGTTGTGGGCAGTGGTGGAATGTAACAGAGTACATTTACTCAAGTACTGTTCTTAAGTGCAATTTTGAGGTACTTGTATTAGTATTTCCATTTTATGCTACTTTCTACTTGTATTTCACTACTTTTTGGAGGCAAATATTGTACTTTTTACTCCACTACATTTATTTGATAGTTTTAGTTACCAGTACTCCTTACTACCTTTTAGATTTTAGATTATTAATACAAAATATAAATCAATTAATAAATGATGATTATTGTAGGTTAAGCTACCAAGCGGTGTATAAGGTAATTAAAATTAACCCCACCTTTACCAGCTGCAAGTGATGTACACACTACTGCATCACAAATTGTAGTAATACTTAACTTTACTTAAGTAAAATATCTGAATATTCCTTCCACCACTGGTTGTTGGGTCTCCAGAGTACTGCACCCTGAACATTTAACTTGATATATTATTGGTTAATGAGAGGAAATGGGACTAACTGATGGGTTTCTTTCTCAAACTGTTGGAAACCCAACCCCAAACTGAATTCAAGCAGTGTCTCCATGGGGCTAAAAATAGCAGTCTTAGCCTAGACTCTGGGTCAAAACATCTTCATGTGACCCTCTTTCTGGGTGGCTGAATCTCAGCAGGTAGTCTAATAAATACCCCAACTCCTCTGGGAGGTGAAACATTAACAGATGAAACAAAAACAGGAAGAGCTGACAGTGGGTAAACACAGTGGTAGACTTTTTCTTAGGTATATGACTGGGAGGATGATGAGGTGACATAGCAGTTTGCAATGGTCTCTCTGTGGACTGACGCACACCAGCACCACAGTGATTAACTTGTTGGTTGCTGAGGTGAGAGGTGTGTACAACTCTAGGGAAAGGGTTTTGTGAAGTGAGGAGTGTTGCTTCATCTGACTTGCCTATCTAGCATCAACACAGCTCTAACAAAGGCTGACTCCATTTTGAGTATTTTCCCTACCCACATACCCCACCCCCAATGCACACAAACACGGCCCACATAGACACACAACACAGTAGACACACTCAAAGATAGAGTGACTGATGCATGCTCAATGCGCATTCAACAAAAATGCATTACCTATTGTGCATGTGCACAAATATCCTACTTTTGAATTGTTAGAACACTGAGTATATGTTAATCTGATAGATCGCTTTGGACAGATGTAAAGAAAAAGACCTGTTTTTAGATGCAAGAGTGAGCTATTGTGGAATGTCATGATTTGACGAGGACCCTCGGGAGAAGCAACTAACACAAAGACAGTCAAGCTTGCTTTTATATCCATTTCCTGCATTTAGGCAAAGGGGGCCGGGCTGATGGAATGAAATATTTAGTTAATGGACAGAATGGAGTTGAATGAGATTACCTCGAGTCAGTGCCCCAGTGCATGGCATAGATTTTAGCCAGATGCCCCCTCAGTGTCCGTCTAGTGCGCATCTGAATTCGGCCAACAGGGTCGATGTTAGCTGTGATCTAAACAAGATTAAGACGAGAGAAAAAGTGACTTTGAGAACGCTATATATTCTTCTACTGTTTGCACTCAAAAAGTAGCGTAGCATAGTGAGGTAGCATTTCAATTTGTTAAAGACTTAAAGGCACGATTAAAGGTAGGACAAAAACATTAAAAGAACGCACTCAGTGTTAACACCACCCATAGCCAAACATCAAAGCTGATTTTTGTGTATTTTATAAGATACATAATAAATATTTATCACAGTTAAATCATAAAGATCATGGTATAAACATATTTATTACCTGAGACAGGGTAGCATCCGCACACGCTTTCCTGGCATCCTGAAACACAACAACCCAGTCAGATCCGTTTCAGCCCACTAAATCTTCACAATTAGTTTAACATCAGTGAATCAACAGGGCCAAGTCGCAAACCTGAATACCTCAATAAACCAAATTGTGTTTATAGCACAAACTGAACTGAAAAGGTATAGTTTTGGTACTGGTAATAAAATTCATATTATATTTCTGACACATTTTCAAAAATACTTGGTCTCATGTACAACTTGTCTCTGTCACAAACTGACATCATATCGTAGTTCAAAAGCCAGTGGGGTTTGCATTATATTTACAGATGACAGTTTCACCCCCAACAGTCTTTTATGTGTGGGGCTCCTTCTCTATCAAATCAAAGCTTTATGTCAAAATGACAATGTAACATACTGTCATTGGCTATAAAACCTGCAAAAGTTTTTCGATCACCAAACACTTAACCAAGACAGACCTGTGTTTTTTTATCCAGCAGGCCAACCATGAAAAAATGGTTTCATTTGTGCTATATCTTTATAATGTCAACAATAATGGAGAAGCATAAAAATAGGAAGCTTCTCAGTGAAAAGTCTGATTCCATCAACACCAGTTTGAAATATCAGCCTCTGGATCACAAAACTTAGATGACAAAACGTTGACTTGGATTTGTAAACTAACAGAAAAAATAAAACAAAAAACAGCCAGACTTGAGGACATTGAAGGACTTACTCTGATCTGGTTCTTGAGCTGCTCAGCCTCCTGGCGTAGCTGATCCAGTTCACTCATTTTCCTCTGCTAATGGTGTGCTTCGCTCCGCCGCCTAGACTCTTGCTGATCTGGAGGAGACAACAAATGAGAGGCTCAACATACGTACCACACACTGCTCATTTCATGTCGGTAGTAAAACACAAAATGTACTATTGAGTAACTTGTACTGTTGACTTTGTTTACTCTGAATGCTAGTGCACCACATTACATGTAAGAACTTGGCCAAAGTGTAAAGACAATGTGTGATTCGTCTTCTGTAATGAATTTATGGACATGGTTACTTCAACGAAATGCAGCTGAGGATCACATAGCGTCTCTTAAATCCAATCTGTAAGGCCCAGACAAATTCGCAGAGAATCACAACAGCCCAACACTTTCTAGACAGCTCAAGACTTGTCCTTGCCAGCTTGAAACTGTTACCTAGCAACAAGCACTCAGCAGCTACTTTAGGCTTAAGATAACAATTTTGAGGATGATGTTGAATTTGTTCTCTCTCCCCTCCCAAACAATAGCAAACCCTTGGGCAAACATTTGGCCACACTGAGCAGCTGATAACCATTCCTCAACAGCCAAGGCAAAAATAAATAATAAAAAAATGTTTTAAAAAAATCCACTTGGCCATAAGGGACCAAAATATACCCCCTACTGACTGTCAAAACGAAGCAAGGATTAAGAGTCCAGATATCAAGAAAGCAGAGAGGCAGACCAAGGCACCAGCTTGGGTTTCGTTGCACTACTGGAACCCCAAGGTGCTCAGATGATGGGCAGGGTTTGACGAAGCTGTCAATGCTCTGGCCTCTGGACTCTAAACTCTCCTCCAATGTCATCCCTGTAATCCTGGGACACAGTTGATTCAGCTCCTCCAGCCAAATCCGGTTAAGACAAAACCTGCTGATGATCCTAAAAGCAGTGGCTATCCCGCTGACCCCAATCCTCTGGTTGACGCTCTTAGCACCGACACTTTCACTCTCCATAGAAAGAACGACAAATTCTACTAAAACGAAAAAAACTATTCTAACAATTATGAACTCTGGCTTACAGGCTTGTAGGCATGTTGGACACTGACAGAAGACACACTGCAAGTGGTACAATCATTACTACTTTAAGTGCCTGTATAAGTAACAGCAAGTCAGCAGACAAAACTTTCCACAACAGCTGTCCGGTGAAACGGATAACTCCAGGATGATTTCTAATTTCAGTGACCACGTCCAGTGAAGTAAATTAAGGAACCATCTTCCTTTGACACTCTCTCCTCTCACCCATTTCAAGGACCAATTACCCTCACAATTTTACAAAACTCGATTTCCTTAAAGGAAATACTGTAACATCACTGCCTATCTGTCAAATACAATCTAAATACAGTACCATTTGTACTGCAAACACACCTTACCTCCCTGTTTCTCTGGGTTTCGATATGGGTCCTTTGTCCTGGGGAGTGTTGAGACCTTCTGAATGAACACCTTATCCTTCAAGCGCCTGACATCTCAGTAGCTACCTGTCACCTGATTGGCCAGTGCTGCTAAATGGGTCTGCATCTAAGCAAGGCGCCTTAACCCCTAATCTTGGTGATAAAAACGCCTCATGGTAATATCACCACCTAATTCTTGTCTTCCGTGTACGAGGTAATGTAACCCACTGGTGGTATTTTCAACAAAAGCTATCAGCAGGTCAACGGATTTTGGAACCTGAAAACACACCAAACTGTAAAACCTAAACATTTGCAAAAGGTATATTTAGTAAAGGATATGTTCTACCAGTGGATGAAGTCTAGATTAAGGTGATTCATACACTGCAATGAATGAATAACTCAACGACCACACTTCTACTGCTGATAATTCTGTCCTTCATGTCCAAATCATTACAAACCTCACAGCTAAAGTAACCTAGCCCCTAAAGCCTTGTACTACAACCTAAAAAATGTGTTTCCATTTTCTGTATCTTTGTCCGATCCCATGTTTGTGGACCATGCGGGTGGAGTCTGCAGTACGTTGCTGACTGGCCACACAAGCCTTGTGGCTGCTACAACATGTGATCAGCATCCATTCTATCTGCAAGCGAGCACTGGTTGTCCTGACTTTAAATGAAAATGCAGCAGAGGACACAACCGGTATACCCTTCATAGCCACTAGTAAATATATCACGTAGCCTATACCAATACAAGAGTGGACTAAAAAAATGGAAGTTGGGCATAAAGTCCACTTAGCTATTGCTCCTGCACAAATGACAAAAAGACTAACATGATTAAAACATCTATCCAGACATTTTTTCACAGGTTTTGTCAATAGCTCACTTTTACACAAGCTAACAGGTAAAGTGATTTGACCAAGGTGGGCAATGTGTTTTCCATTACAGTCACTGTGATTTATTAGATTTCATTTATCTAAGAGTAGCCTTACAGGTTTAAACGGCATGTTTTTTGGAGCAGACTGGAGGTGAAAACAATGGCTTTATGGTTAACAGACTGGCTTTCGGTTTCATTTTAAGGATCTATGAATCCATACTGGCTGCTTTTCAAACATAGCCTGCTAACTTTAGTCCACCAAACATCATTTAACATATTAGGTTAAATAAAGCCACGTATTTGGTTGCAAAAACTCTGCAATCAAAAACTGCAATCCTACAATCTACAATCCATTTCCATGAGCAAACACTTGATATCTTTCCTGGTGATGCTCTGCCGGGCCTGTACTGCAGCCATCTTCACTTCTTTCTTGTTTTAGGGGCTTTCTGTCTTTTGGTTTGAACAAGTGAAACACATGCTCAGTTGGGCTGAGGTCAGGTGATCGATGCAGCTTGTCAGGAACATTCCACTGTTCGTTCCTTAAAAAACGGTCCTAAAATCGTGTTATCATGTTTCAGGCTGCTTTGCATGAACAAATAACAAATCTTTATGTGTGCTCACTGGCCTCTGTGCTCAAAAATAACTTCTGAAATGCAAAAAAATCAAAGATCCAGTTAATGTGAAATTGATGAAACATAAAAGACTTTCTACTGACAAAAAAATATAATGAGGCAGTCCTCTTTACTGGCAATTAGTATTAGTATTAGAGGTGTGATTTAGATGACTCTTTTCCCTTGTGCTGGTGGTGGGAGTGTTGAAACCACTGGCAGCCCAACAGATAGAGCCTCGACTTCGCTGCCTTCTCTCTCTGCCAGCTATTTTTAGAGAGGTGGTGGGGGAGGAGGAGGAGAAAGAGGAGGAGGGAAGCAGACTTCACATTTTCCAGCCACTCCTATCAGCTCCGACATCTCGAGCACAACACAGTGACAAGGAGAGAGGAAGTGTAATTTGACTCCACACACACAAACGCACTTCATTGGTATTTCTCCTTCCCATATGGCAATAATCATGCATGCGCCATTCATTTTCACACCATACAGACTTAAAAGTGGGCTAGATGCGCTTCTTAATCGGAGAACATTTCTTCGGATCTTTGTTTATACAGGGGACAGGATGACAAAAAAAAATAATGTGAAAAATAAATTCAAAGAAAGCACTGATAAATAAGAACAGTGCATTTGTGGATTTCAGAAGGCAAATTTTAAGATGGTTTACCCCTTGACAATGTATTTATTTATCTTATAAACCTAATTTACAAAAAGAAACTGTGTCTTTAACTTTGAACAGGTTTTCTCATAGATGTGCAGTGTTAAGGAAAAGGACAAAACCACCCAGCACACACTGCACTAACCTTATGTGCACAAATAATGAAAAATGGACTTCTGATAACTAGACTGAGGACACGTTTAATCTCTAGCATTTTACAGTTACAGACAGTTCAATGAAAAACAAAAATAAATGATGGCTAAATTAACACAGTATTGCAGCAGGGATATAAATCACAGGATGGTCTGGTGGGGTTTGGCAGTAGATTTTTGGGGTAGACGAATGGCTCCACCCCGATGACATAAGAAGTGGGGTAGGCAGTGAGATGTTCTGGTGCACAAGAGGATAGAGGCAAGAGAGGCAAGCTGGAGGACAGAGCCAGATTAAACTAATGAGAGTGAACAAGCAGAGGACAATTGGGAGGGGAGCTGCTAATTAACCCCTTGGTGAAGGGGAGCAAGGCTTGGTAAGCTTCCCAGCATTAAAGACTGAGCAGAGGAGGCCTACACTTACTGCACCCTGGGTTTCCTGGCCTTCCCAAAATATAGATCATCTGGTCTTCAGCCAAATGTGCATATGCAGTACAAAGTGCTGCACATATTGTACAGGGAGTCAAGCTATAAATTACATTATCATTACATTACATTGTTAGGTGTACTTGACACTTCTCATTCTGTATGCACAAAGGACAAAATAAAAGCTCCAGTGCTGTGGCAATATTCTAATGATCATCTATGTAACGTGATTGACGAGCACAGCAAACAAAATCAAATAACACAATTGTCAGTGATGCGGTTTTCACTTGTATTTTCCCCCTGGAGTACAATGTTCTTTTTCCACTCCTAAGTTGCTGGACTGTATTTTTAGGTTAAACTCACACTCTGAGATTTTGTCATACAATATAAACTGGAATTCTAGTCCCGACTACTGTCCGTCTCTGTCCAGACTGAGCAAGCTACATGGGCCAATGCATCTTTTTCTCTGTTTAGGCCTCCTGCAAAGTTTAAAAATTGGTCTTCAATGGACTTAAAGCCTGATTTTTATTATGAAGCAAAGGTAACCACTTTGGATCACGTCCACCACTTAAAGCAAACGGACAAAACTACCAAAGAGCACATCTGCCAATCGTAGAATAGAAAACAAGAGTGCTACCCCCTGTGACGATGCTATGCGAGTGACAGAATTATTTCTGGTAAAGGATTGTGATTGGGACAGATACAGGAATATTTTTAATGGATTGGTACTTGCTATACAAGCCTGGAACCATTTCCAATCCTTTGTTCATTTGCTCTGGATACGTCAGGTGATAAAACTACCGCATCCTACTAAGTTAAAACTCTGGAACCAACGGTGTTTGAACAAGTGAACTGCTGAGCTCACAAAATAAACAAATCGTAACAAGGATTTTGAACTGATTCACTTTGGCAGAGCCACTTTAGTTTTCAGAGAAAGTTGTCTTTGAGTGCATGTTTTCTGTGTCAAAGACAAAAAAAGTGATTGGAACATCCCTACAGACAAAAAATAAAATAATATGGACAGGGGACAACGTTTGAGCGGTGTTGTTGCATGTGAAGGGAAAATGTATAGGACTATGTAATCAGCTATTGCAATATTTTCAGTTTCAACCATCGTGGTTGTCATTATTTTTTCCATACTGACCAGCTGTGAGACATAGACACACTGCCATGCATTAACCACAATGTAGTGTTCGAGAAGGTGGGGAAGGAATGGTGGGTTTAATAATTTATGCCCTCCTGCTTGGATACCAGCTGCCCCACCCCTTGCCTTCATGAGAGATGCATCCCGACTCCCTGTCTGATTGTTCCTGCTAACTTGCTCTTCTGCGGGATCTTAAATTCTAGTGCTTTAGAGTGCCATTTAGGTTGTGGTCGATTTGCTGCTCCTAGAAACATACAGCATGCGGTACAGCAGGATATGGATGGAACTGGTTTCTGTTGCAAGTCAATCAGAAGCTGGCTGTGGCCTCGGCTACTGATCATCTCTGTCAGCATGCTGCCTCCACTTTAATACGAGTGCATAGCCTCCCTAAACAGGCGTTTCCTTTTTAAGGGTGTTTCCCTAGCTGTGCTTGTTTCTCTCTCTTCCCTTTGTCAAAACATTCAGCGGATGTGGCGACAGCGCACACACTTTACAAATACACTTGCTCTGTGGCTTCTGCTACTACCATTGCACTTGCCAGTGTCCATCCAGGCTTTGAACCAAGCTATGCAATCAGCGACATTACAGTAACAGGTTACACAGGAAGGCTTGTGCTAACAGACAAATGTAGGGGGTAAAATCAGAGAGGAGGATCAGCAGGAGGCGCTGTGTGTAGTGTCACAACACCAGAGGATAGGCTGACACTTCACACAAAATTAGGTCAGTCTGACTTAGATTAGGCCTAGCCCATGCTGGTAAACAAATAATCAAGACTGACTGAATGCGAGAAGCTGAGTATACTGAGTGAAGACGCCATAAGACGACACACTTTGTTGAGCTATTGGGAGTACACTGCTGAATGAAAGAGGGAACCAATAGGTATGCAACAGTAACCACAATTAACCTGAACTATTATTACTAATGACTGTTTTGTACAGTATTGTTGATTTTATTAGGTAAATGAGTGAATGCTATACTTTAAATATACTTATTCATGCAAAGTGTAAAGAGACCAGTTTTGAATTTGTGCATAAGCAGAGAAATACAGTCCGTACTTGTAAAATGTAATTTAGTGGTGGTGATTCAACCCGTCTGAGACAATCAACAAAATGTTAACTTACACATTAGGCCACCTAAGTTCACACTAGGGAGGAGAGAGAGAATGTAAACACGCAACTTTTTTTGGAGCCAACTACTTTTATGAAATTTTTAAATCATCATCTGTCATTTTCTGTGTGTAGTCTCAGTTTGGTAGCCTGTGGGCTCTTCAATCAGATGTCATAGAGTCATTACTATAACAGCCTTTGTATGTAATGTTAACTGGGGGTTTAATAATTAGACCTATGCCTTTAAACCCAGGCCGTACACGTACCCTAACCCAAGTAGTTGTTGGGTATACACTGTGTGTGCAGAGCCTGAAGCTATATAATGTATTTCTTTTACAATATTTTGCCACAGCATTAATTCGTTTCAGCAGTGACTTTATGTCACACTATAGGCAAATAGACTACATTTTTTGTATGAAGTTGCGTGTGTGTTCATGCATTGTAGATAACTTTTTGTCTGTGATCTGCTCTGTATCATTGTATATGTGCCTGGTTTCATTTAGAGATGGACCTAGTGTGTGGTTTGAAAATGCAGGCTGTGTGAAAGTATATGGTCGTACTTATGGTAGAAGATGTGTGTGAAACAAATACAAATCTGAAAGTTCTTATCTAATCTTATCTCTGAGCATCCATGATGCACTTCATCAGAAACCTCAAAAGCAAAAAGGGGCTGTGTTCGAAATTGCATACTAACGTACTACATACTCAATAAGTACTTACTGCATACTGCGTACGTAATTAATGATTAAGTATGCCATTACCTGCCGACTGTTCACACTGAAGTATACTCAAGCAATACATCTTCTCTGCATCATATGACTATATCGATCACGATTACCGGTCCGAGCCACCATTGAATGAAAATTGTCAGTTGTAAATCAACATTACCTCTTCCACTCAATGTAATATTTTACAGTATTAACTTAAGGCAAATTAATATCATTAAATATGTTAGTGTTAAATATTTTTTCAACAGTGCATATATGCGACTTCCCACTCTTTTCCTCTTAACTGTACATTAATGTCACTCGCCATCATTCGGAATTATTTTATCCATTGGTTAATTATTTAAACCATCAACTTCGCAGTCTGCCATTGGACAGTTTGAAGAGCCGCAGTGCATTTTGGGTAAGTAAGCTAACGTAGCATACTCAGAAATTCTTGCTAATCTAGTTTACATCCAGGCATTTCTCACGTACTTAAAATCCGCATACTATGCAGTTGGAACGCACTACGTACTCAATTTTACGTCATACTTAGTATGGATAGTACGGTAGTATGCGATTTCGAAAACACGGCCAAGATTACTGGATCCCATTCTGACATAAGCAGGCGATGAAAAGCTGTATGCAAAAAAACAGTCTGTTTTATGTGCTGTTTTCGAACGTCAATTTTTATTTAAATGGCCACACACATTCCACCTCGGTCGAAGCCAGAATGGTGAAAAGGCAGACGGCTCTCAAACCCCTGTTGCTGGCTTACAATGGGACAGCACTTTCAGGTCTTGATGCAACTAGAATGGCTTTTAGAAAAGCACTCTGTCTGGAGAGAAGCCACCTCATTTCTTCTTCTTCTCTCCATCCATCCATCCAGTGGAAGAAAACTCTGCAATATTTAAAAGCATTTTCCTGACCCTGTGCTCTCTCACTTTGAGTTAGGCAAATCTCCTACTGTGCTCAGCACCTCCAGTCTAACCAATAGTGACAGCGTAACCACTGACTAGCTCTAACTACTAAACTGGCAACACTATGATCAGTGAAAGTAATGACAAATATAACAGCTGGCAGTTTCTAACAGTGCACTGCCCTGACCCAAAAGTCAAGACATTTTTGATGGATCGTGTTGGCTTAATAATGCCCGATCCATTCCCAACTTTTTTCAGGTGGACCACACTTATAAAGTTTAAAAAATGTATTGGAACTCCATTCTGGGGATGGAGAGATGATGTCCAAATACTACCACATCACCCTGCTTTACTAATTTACTGAAGCCCTATTTTTGGTTAAATATGCACTGTGAAGCTGGATGATGTATAAAAGCAGTCAGATCTTATTCAGTATTGGCAGTTACTCAATATGAACTCTGACTGCAATCTGAGGTAATAAATATGATCAGAACATTCCTGTTAAAAATATTACATTATGTCAGTTTACATTTTTCATGTTTAAAGATGTCTAATTTTGACAATCTGAACTAGTGCAAAACAGAGGAAAAATGATACTGTAAGTGCATGCCTCTTTTTTTGTCTGGTTGGTGGGTGAGGGGTGAGGGTCCATCTAAGTGCTGTGGGGAAGTGATGCATAGTAAATGTAGCTGAAACACAACCAGGTCACAAAGAAGGCAGGAACAAGGGGGCTGATGATGCAGTAAAAGAAGACAGAAGGGGATTGCTCCAGGACATTTCTTAAAAGCCCCATCCAATCTCATTCACTTTGTCATTCTCTCCGACACACACAGTCTATGGCTTCGTGTTTTTCTACCAAACACAAGGCAACTACAGCACCGTGGAGGAGAAGGTGAAATCACCCCCGTCTGTCTAGCATCAGTATGAATGAATATATTGTGAAACGTTTTAATGATGGTGTCAGAAAATTCCTGAGTTTCAATACAAATACAAAAACAATACAGCTTTTGACAATGTAATTGGCTGAATATAAAATGATTTCTCATAGTGACCAAGCCACTGTTTCCTTGGGTGGGTACTGATTTCGTGGTGTTGGAAATAATTCATATCAGTTTAGTCAGTCAAATTTCAAAATCACTCAATTTTATCCAAGTTAATTGCTGAGATCTGATGGAAACAAAGTATATCTGTGCCTTAGCTGAAATTATGGGTCATGTGATAGAATTTAGCTCAGAGAGCCTTTCAGTCATACGCAATGTAATTTATTTTTTTTAGCCTCACTCGATTTCAACAATTAGTCTTCCAATGATCACAATTTAGCCACGTAAACACTAAAATCTATACATAAATGGGACAAGCTCTGACGGGTTACTTCTACGGTAATTTCTGTCAAATGCTCTCAACACCACAAACTGTGCAGCCTTAGAAGTAGTTTTTAAGCTGTTAATCTTTTTTTCTCGTACTACATTTTTGTGCATCCTCACAAACACAGCCACAAGGGTACGTCACAGCATTAATATGGTGGAATGTTTGATTACAAACACCCCCTCTCTGAAACACATTAGTAGAGGCACAACACAAAATATAGTGAAGTGACTGAAATACTTAAGTGGCTATACAACCACCAAGCCCAGCTTTGCCCCTAGAGGTAAAGGGGAGAATGGCTGTAGATTTTTATGTCTGTGCAAGTACAGCACCATAAACGCAATTTGAGATGTCTCAGTGGCTGTGGGTGTGATGATGAGCACTGTGCCATGTACTGGCCACTCCTCCTAATGATATAAAGCAAGCAACGAGCAAAGGTTGACAAACTGTGGATTATTCCTTCAATCACTGTCTGAGGAGTAGGTGGATTTCAAATCTTTATGGGTATCAAGAAGAATGGCTGAAGTGAAAATGAGTAGCCTCAGGCCCCATAACCCATTTTGCTCCAGTGAAAGTAGAGCAAAATCTTGGGGCTACAAATGAGTATGCATAAGCTGACACAGTTCTGATCATTATGTTCCACTCTGTTTAGGTGCACAATTCATCTGACAGGAAAATGAAACAGTGCGGTACAGCGATGTTCTAACTTGAAGAGGCTACCTTTTACCTTTCTCCTGAATAGTTTTGGGGTGAATCTGGTACCTTCCATTCTGGTGCAAACTCTGAATGGTTTCATACCAGAAAGATGGTTTCAATATTCACCTATTAGTGTCAAGTCAACATTTGGCTTCTGAAACATCCATACAGAACAAACATGGGCCCAGAAGAATTACATATGCACTAACAAAAATACCTGACACACATTTGCTTTATATGCTTTCAATTTATGTGATATCATTTAAGTTCACTGAAGCCTCACAGATAAGGATGGGTGAAGGGCTGGCTTTAGAAAGAAGCATTTTACAGGACACATTGGAGCTGTATGCATGACACAAAAACCTTTCCACATCAGCGGACTTGGAGCCAGGGGCAATAAGTGTATGGTGAAACCCTTGCATTTCATTAACACTACCTAAAAGCTTAAGAAAAACGACATACTGTCTATGAAACAATGCACACCTTACTTCTGTTACAGAAAGTATGCTAATCAATGCAACGTTAAACCTGAATGAATGATTGGATCTCAGTATTGCTGCCTTTTATCTCATGATGCTTTATACAGAATATTTCCATTATATTTAGCAATTATTTTCCTAAAAAATATCTTTACGTGTGGCTTTTCGTGAATGTACACTTACACAAAAAACATTTTTTTAAACAATTTTGGTCAAAGCTTCGTCAAAAAAGGTACAAGCACTGCTCTTAGATGCCACAACTCACAGCTCTTAAAAGGCTGAGGTGCCAAAATACTTTTTAATTGATAATGGTACTGCCCATCACTTCCTGTTGCCTTCCTCATATCGTTCTGTTAACTAAATGTGCCAAAAAAGTGTTTTGTTCTATGTATACCATACAAACTAACATGTTTTGCAGATGCAGATCTGTTTGTTTCAATTGTTTTTTAAACCTTACCTGAAACTATGGCAAAGTATTGAACCTTATTCAGAGGCAAACTGGCCAAGTTTGTTTAAAAACCAATGCAGCTCCTGTTGCATTGTTTGCTGACGCACAGACATATGATAACTGAAGCTGCTGCCTGTTGTGCACTCTGAAGCTCAATTGCCAGCAAACATTCCACTATAGCGATGAGAGTAATTTTTTTTTTTGACAGAAATAGATTGGGCTTTATAAAGGCAATACCAAAAAATCTGGATCAACATTTTCGATCCTGCTTATCAGCTCAGGACATCCCTACTTGATTAATGGATTTTTTCAAATCGTTATTAATTTTGTATTGATCATCTATGCGATTAATCTACAAATATTTTCAGCACTAATTCTTAGTTTTATTTCCTTACACTTAGATTCGATTTTAGCAAATTAAATCATAACTTTGTTAAAGTACTTAATATTTTACACAAGCAAAATTATTGTATTGGAGTGTTTAAAACACCCTTTTACTGTAGAACACATCTTTATATTCAGAAAAGTAAGTTACTGAAAGACACGTCCTTTAAACACATCTGTTTCACTATGATTTAAAATAGGCTTGGACCTACCTGCAAACATTACTTAAGCCAGATGTGGAATTTGGGTGAACTGTCCCTTTAACTGGGAACAATTTTATACGTGTGCTCCCTCAATGTGGCTGCCTGCTGTGGGTAATGTCTGATGATAGGGGACATAACATCAATGGGGCTGACAGTGGAGTTTAATTGATTGATTAGTGAAACATTCCATGATGCGATGTGCTCTTACTAGACAGGGTGCATTGTTGGTAGAAATAGCAGACATTGGCCATTGTAGAATAAGTGACTCCCAACAAGAAAAACTAGCTAAATAGCTAGCTAGCTAATAATTCATTAGTCACTAGTTTACTGGTCTGTCAATACTCTGACCATCACAACACAGAAAAAAAACAAAACAGAAAAAGCACACTGCTCAGACCAACAGATTCCACAGGCTAGCACAAATGTTTTTCTGCAAATGCCATAGCATGAAAACAATTAATAAATCCATGTTGAAAAGAAAAAAAACAGTCACATACATTAACAAAGGTATGTTTTGTGCTTGGGACAGCTGCACAACCAGCTTTTCATACGGGGAAATGAATGAGTTAGATTAAAAAAGGAAAGAAAAAAAGGAAAGGAAGGTCAGGCTAGCCCAAAGCCAAAAGCATGACTTTATTTAAAACATAAAATACACTCCTTTGATTGCATTAGTAATCATACCCCTCCCCCCGTGCTTTCTCTCCAAGCTTCTAAGAGAGGAACAAGTGTGTGTGGAGAGTCACATGACAGCTAGCCCACTCTTTTGCTCAAGTGACTATGGCCTTTCTTACTTTAAAGAGGAAGAAAACTCACTAATACTGACTGTCTTTCCCCGTCATCTCGGGATTCAGGTTTGGTCACATTTTCCCTGTGGCAGTCAAATGCAAGGGCTAGAATGTAAATAGACAGAGAGACGGTCTCTATTCAAAGCAGAGCAGGGGTTGAGGTGCACATGCAAAGCACTGCTAGGGCTTGTGATGGGCTTTCGGCAGGGTTACACAGTGTCTGAGTGGCGACGGGCTTGTTGTGTGTGGTTCACTAAGCGGCCCTGGTGCCAGTTACTTTGACTATTCAAAACAGTGGCCAAGACCTTTTGGCCAGTGGTGACAAGCTATGTGTGCATAACAGCACCGACAGTCAAACTACACACAAATCTACACACTGGGAAAACTTTAGGTAGAACTTTCTTTGTAATGTTGACCTTAGGGATATAGCTTCAGGAGAAAAAACAAATCACAACAAAACCTACAAAACCGGCAAGTATGCTTTGCAAAGCAGAGATTCAGGAACACAAATATTTAGTTACTGTGCAAAATCATTATATAAACAGGTTCAAGTGGGACTAAAGTCTAATTGTCAGAATACATATTTCACAGGTCTTGCCTCCACCTTGCTGAGAGATGGTTCCCAACTGTTGCAACTTGAACAAGTCCAGTCCATATCACAGCCTGTTTGATATTTCCAACGCCTCACTGATTATTTCAGCTAGGAAGCAAAATGGCAAACGCCTGATTTCATGTCGGGGGAGGAGACAAAAAACACCCCTTCATACAGCAGACACGCACATGATGTAGGGCCAAACAATTAATCAAAATATTATTCCAATCGCAGGAGCTGCAATTTTATGATAAAGGTCAAATGTGCGTAACATACCATTATAACTCATATCGCAATCGCAATATTGTCGCAATATGATTTTCTTTGCATATCGTACAGCCCTAGTATGATGTGGGTCTACTGAATGGGCGTTCAACTTCCACATGTGCTAACTTTCTGTTTCTCTCTATTTTGGGGTGTCTGTTATTTAAAGTCAATATCATTAAATACCTGTTTGTTATACTTGGGAGTCATACTTTACATTGCATTAGATTACTAGATGCCAACCTACTTTTGTGTCACGCACAAAAGTTGACTTGAGTCACGCCTTCTTTCAGCCTTGGTCGAGAAGACTGTTGTGGAGATTGCGTTTGCGTTGACCCATTCAGATACAGGTATTTGACCTGCAACACTGTGTAGATCTGAATGGGGTATTAGAAATCACGTCCAAATCAAAACTTGCAAGATATTTGAACAAGAATGTGTAATATACTACCAAGTGTCCTTAACTCTCTGCTCTGGAGTCAAGGCGAAGAAACTTATTGTCTGTGTTTTGTGGAGTAGGTGTACACATGTGGCTGGTCACATGTGGTCTGCACTAAAAATGAATTGCGTTGAATATGTGATTTCTTGCGTTGAAATAAATTTGGACTTCCTGGTGTCAGCCAGTTCAGGGTTGTCGTAGCGTTGGTGGGGTCTGCTCAACAGCAGACTGGTGTTCACAGAAAGGCCGGCATTGGGCTTCAGTTGCCACAGTGGTCTCAGGCCTCCAGTCAGAACCTTCAAACAGTCATTTTCCACCCCAAAGCACAATTGCAATTGATTAGCATGTCATGTGATTATTTGCACATTTGTGCATGTATGCAAGTTACCTGCTGATTTTTCTAGTTTAAAATTAGCTAGAGGTGGACCAATTGTGACAAGATGAATCAATGCCAGCCGAGTTGGGAGGAAATCTATCCTTAGAATCAGCTCCCGGAATGACAAATATACCGTTTGTTGCTGTTTTGTTTTTTTTTACATTATACAGCTTCAATTTCACTCACTAGGACCAAGAACATTATAGCAAGTCATTTGTTCATTGCAGTTGTCAGTATTGGTTAAACTCGTCATTAGCACATGTGTGTCTTTAAGTTAAATAGGGATCGACAATTATCATATGTATTTGTACCTCTACATGCACAAATTAATTAAAGAATAATAACTGAAAGCACCCAGACAGCAGCTGCAGCCAGTAGCGCAGAATAACCAAGTAACCAGCATGTATAGAAACCTGCAATGGTCGTATGTATATTCTGATTCATGGCCCACATACAAAATACAGAACACACCACTATATAGGCTAGTGTCTGAAATACATTCATGCAATAAATTAATTAATTTTGTAACTAAATAAACCAGCCACACGACCAACTCTTGCTTACTATGTGAATGAATGCTGTACACAAGTAGTAGCAGCTTCTGGGTTTGTTTGACTAATCAACCACACTCAGTACAGCAAACTCCAAACATACTAGTTCCCGGGCCTTTCGAAAGTACTACCTCTGGAGTAGGGGCTTTTTGTGAGACAGGATAGTGGTTCGGATACTAAATTGAGACCTAGGTTCCTCCAGTTGAGATGCAGGTAAAGATTCTCCTGTATTATTAGATGCAACTCTCAGTGCAGTCAAAGGTTGTGTTGTCTTTGTTCTTTTACTTCACTGGTGGAAATATTTCAAGCATCATTCCCTTTTGCACCAAGTGCCATATTTGACAACCTTTGAAAATACACCAAATTTGATTTTGAAAATAGTATACTAGAGCCTTCAACTGGCACCTAGGGTTAAAAATAACACGTAGACCTGCAGTTGGTGATAACTGTGTGTGTGTCAAACAGAGATGTGTGGTGTGTATGGTGTGCATATAACTAATACAGCTAGACTGATCAACAGTCCCACGGGTCAAACTCAGCTGCCAGCAGATCTTTTAACAAACTCCTTAGAAAGCTTCTGACCGAGGTATTAAAAAGGTGACCAAGCAACAGAGAGCTACAATTACACAATCTTTGGCGCCACATTTGCCTATGGATGTGCAACACACCCTGATGAAACGGTTTCAGTTGTATTCTGTAGGAAGCTTAGTGGGTGAAGAGGAAAAAGGATTTAGATTGCTAAACCACAATACACCAGACCTAAGAGTAGAGTAATGGAAGCCATAATGCAGAGGCCACCACTAATGGTCCATTTAAATTAAGACACAAGAATAAGCTAGTTGATGCTAGTCATTGTGGATGAAGAGAGCTACGCCTTAAAGAGCACAGAAAAATGGATAAGCCAAGGCCCATGTTTTAGCAGACATGCTGTGCTGGAACACTTAGATATGGTCAAGTTTAAAGCTTTTAGAGAGGCACTGAGCTCATCAATGCCACTTTTGACCAACTGCTTAATCACAGCACAGAAGGGTATAAGGCTGATTTACATCAAAAGAAGACAAATATGTCAGTGCTGTTCTTAATGACGAAACTAGCTGCATTTGAAAAATTAAAGTGTGCCAGACACTTTCATTACATTATACTTACATTATTAGTAGCATATCTGAGGTCATACTTGCACACCAATGCCCGTTTATGCCTTTCTGTGGTAACAGACACATGGTGACTATCGCAAATGTGAAAGCTACAGTACATCCGACTTGTTGAACAACGTTGGATACGTTTTTTTTCCAATATAATATTTTTTGTCCAGTGTTGCCAATAGGCTGGGCGATACAAACAATATAACCACTGATCGTGGTGGAAACATTTCCTCGACAGTGTTCTACCCAATCATATGACATGATTCAGGGACGGACAGCCCACTTCCCTGAAAGGGCACAGCAGGGTTGGCTGAGTTCCCTGAACCCCACATGTCGTTTTGGTAATGAAACTGAGGAAACTTCAAGTGTCAGTACCTAAAATGACTTGGCTACTTACGGCACGCTTAGCCACACAGTCAATAAGACTATCCTAAACAGGACTGGGGTACTTTTAAGTGCAACACAAAACTAACTGGTGATGTAGGCCTACAGTGTTAACTCTGCCGTTAGCTAGTCATCTGAAGCACTGTCCAGTAATGCAGAGAAACAAATCGTAACAGAACTATCTGCTTTTTCAAACATTAATAGACACATAACACATGCGGTTGCTTTTTTTAAAAATGGCAAAAGACATGGTGCTGACATGAACAGTTGAAAATGAGCGGTTTTAACTGATGAATGTGACTGACCTAAGACGCCCTGGATGTAAATATGTCACGCTGTGATTTATGGATTCATACTGACAAGATTTAACATTTTTCTTTATTTTTGTACAATATATTTATGTCAAGGTTTATCTAATGTTAGACTGATATGTTGCATAAAGTGCCTTTCTTTGGACAAGCTACAATGTGGCATCAACAGTCGCAACCAGACAGTTGTAGAACCAGAGGATGGCTATCAGTTGCTTTGGCTAATGTGAACTCAGTGCTGCCCTGTTTGAGTCTTGTTATGAAACACCTATGCCACCATACTGTATAAATTACCAGGCATAGATGTTGATATAAATATGTGGTATTCTGTGGAACCGGTTGGAAATTCTGAGCAAACTGGATGGCGATAGAGCGTCTTTACAAACATTTACCACTGTAAGAGTGGAGATATATTAGGGCAGCTACCTCACTATGCCTATAAACTGTACAACATGGTACACTGTATTCAAAAGTCGGGTACACATGTACTTTAACGCCTGTTTTTATATGTGAATGATTTTTAAATCTATACATTTCTCTGCAGTAGCATAGAGCTGGCTACTCAGTGGGAATCCTGTAGGTGTTTTTTCAGGTGCTTGTTTGCAACATGTCTGCCTTTTAAAGAAGCCTAGTGGAAATACAGTTAAAAGCAGGATCATATCAGAGGTGAAGAAAAATCAGCACTATCACTGACCAAAGCCATATAATCCCAAAGAGTGAAATCCACAGACTAAGAATTTAATCCCATTCATATCCTGCACTTGCAGATTAAAAGAGAAAAAATACACATCAGTGGGATGAAAATTTTAAACACATGGTCATTATCTTGTGGTGACACTCATCCTACTGACAAGCTCCGCTGTGTACAAACCCAGGGACAAATGTCCTTCAGACACACATTACTGCCATGAAGGCTTTCAGACAGGCTTGTCATACACCACTTGTATCATCGCATAGACATCAACACATTTTTCAGAAATGCCTGCAGATTATGCCATCACTGTCCACCAGGGCCACTGGACAGAACATCGAATACATCCTGGACGTCAGTATAGTGTGGGTCACATCCAGGTCACAAAACCTGATAAACATTAAATGGCATTATGTTTTATGCTTGGTGCGACAACTGGATGCTCTTGAATGTACATACAAGTTGTTCTCAAACCAAAACCATTATTGATTAAAAAAAACTTTAACATAGCAGTTAGGCTAAAAGCCTCAAGTGCTGGATCAGTTCAGTCACAAAGAAATAATCTGATAAATAACAGCAAAATCTTAAATTCAAGAGAAGCTTAGAGATATCACAGAGACAGTTACAAAGCTGTCTCAGTGGTACCATCCTGTGAGTAATTACAGGACAGGAAATGTCTTTTTTGGGTCAATGATAATTAAATGTAAAAGTAATTAGGAAATTCAGTGGCATTGCAAATTGCAAAGTTTTAATCTAACCAAAGTGATAAGCTACAGCTAAGATTCACATGAACCATCGCAAAAAGAAATGTGGCTGCAAAAAGCACACAGAACAGGTAAAGGTTTGGAAATAAAGTTGAATAATGTCACATTTATTCAATATATTTTGACAAAAGAAGAAAAATTTGGGGGAAAAAAATCACTGCACTGAAAACCTGAGTGAAACCTTTATCTCTGGTGGGGGTTTTTTATATTTAGAGATCTATTTTTTTTTATTTTAAATCTATTCAATTACATTTAACATTGAGTTGTAGTCAGGATTGAGAAATATATGTTTCATTTCCCTGAGGTGTGGTTACAGATGTGTAAAATCAGACATTAAGTTTAATATAAAAATATGTAAATCAAATGATTATTTCTTATAAATCATACAAATATTGATCATAGTTGCCATGTTCCCCGGTATTCAGGTTCACAGTCAAGATGTACAACACCCCTTCCCCACCATGTTGTCCTGTATCTGAGGTGCACATATTGGATTCATCTGACCAGGAATCCCATCAGCTTTAAAGCGTTTTTAATACAAATACATTCTGTACATTTTTACGATGGGGAAATCAAAGAAATCTAGTCTGCCAAGCCTGAATCCATCCGATGCTCGGCAGCTGTCTCTCTCAGTCTGAGAAAAAGCGGTGATGAAAAAGGCTTTGAACGCCATCTTGTTCATTGCAGCTGCTTGGGCCCTGAATACAGGAACCCATTCATTCGAGGAGGCGGAGGGAGGGGGCATACTGGCAAAATGAATTCATCTTTGTGAACTAGTAAATACAAATAGCTCTTTTAAAACACACCGAAAATGTCCTGAAACGACTAGAATTCGGCTATTTTCAATACGGGACTCTTTAGATGCAAAATCTTAACACTGCCGGTCAGTAACTTCGCCAAAGCGGCAGGCTACATATATCTTGCCTCGGTGCTGGAGGAGGCGCTCAGCTCGGCTTCCTGCGACAGCACGTCTGACTCGTTGCTAAACCGTATTTCGAAATAATTACCACTCAATAAAAATCTCCGAACTCCTCTCTTCTACTGTAACACCTTATGCTGGTGTGCCGACAAGGATTTGATACAACACGGTGGATAAAGCGTGCCTGTTTTCCGGGCTACAGCTTGAAACACTATGGAGCACCGCGGCCCGGTGGGGCATGGTTTACTGTAGCTGCTAACAACTTGCCCTGCAACAGACCCGTGATCGAGATAAACAGATTGTCAAAATCCAGTTAGACAATCCCGTTTTCACATCATTAAAAGAAGACGTTCAAATTACGGCCGAAGTGTGTGCTCAGAAACTGACGCCAATTTCACATTCATGAAACTAAAATGGCTATTGCCACTCTCAGGTCTACAGCGGCGCTTATTGTCATTTTTCTTCCCCCTCCATGCGATCTTACAGCTGTGTTAACAATAGCTGCAAATTTCTGTCTCTTTTATTCATTATACATTAAAGGGAAGAACCGCGCTAACGAATTAGCCATTTCCTTTTAACACTATGAGTGGATGGCTGACTCTGCAGGCTAGACGTGGGAATGTGAACATATAGCTGTGACATACAGTAGCCATAATCCATGATGGTTTAGTTTCGATTCACTCAATTAAACGCTGTTAGTTCAACTAATAACAGCTCGTTTGAACACAGTTGGTCAAATACGTGCCCACAGCTGGGAAATTTGGCTTTACGTTGATAATTTTAGCAAGGCAAATGTTAACGCTTCAATGCACGAGTTTTACATAAAAGCGCCACTAACAACAACACGGTTCATATTCACTAAGGATACAGGCAAATTGCTCTGGCTGCCATGTTCGGGATATACACTCCCTGATCAGCCATACCAGGCTGCAAACGTAGGCTGTGGCCACTGCTGGCTAACTTGTATGGACTGGCTACGGAATAGTGGGGGTGGTGGTGATTCTGTTGGTGAAGTAGCCATTTTTAGACTTCCTTCGTTGTCAATTGCATGATGCTACAAATTTTCAACATGAGTGAAAGTAAATCCAAACTCGTATGTTTTGAATTATGCAAGTGTGAGAAGTTGCAACCGTGTGATCATCATCTTAAACAGCACGCCCGGGGTTAGTCAACAATAAATCGAGAGTAGCAAATGTGCGACCAATTAGCTTACCAGGTAATCGCTGGCTATCTATAGAGCAAAAGATGTGAAAAAATGTGGGCCGACGAACAGATCCAAAATGTTTGCGAGAATTGGGATCAATGTTACGTCTTGGATTAGCCCCAAATTGAAATAATTCTCGGGTAAATGTGCTACTAAAGCAACGCTGATAACAGTTTAACCTAGACAGTTTATTTCTTAGGAGAGAGCGAGAAAGATACCCGGACGTTGGAGAGGGGTGCTGGCTAACCTACCGAGCTGTCACCAACTAATCTTCCAATTAACATTAGCACTGGCCATTAGCTACCAGCTCGCCGGATAAAAGCATTTGATATAAAAACAGTTCAATATTGTTCTGATCAATTGACACCTGGGTTAACGCAGTGCGTTAAGTTTCTCTAACAGTGACCCCCACCCACTCTCTTGGCAGCAACGACTAGCTAGCAGCAGGCTAACGGCAGCTAACTCTAACGGAGGAGCCACTCAACCCAGTTTAACCCCTTTCGTTCATCTTCCCTGCTCGACAGGCTAGCCTAATGCACAGACACTTAATGCATTTCCTGAAGCGCAATTTCAAATATCAATACACATCCTTACCCGCGTTCAGTCGAGGGTATCCGTTGTTTATATCACATTGACTGGAAACAGCAAAATCTTGTCTCTCCTCTCTCCGCCCAGGCGCTCAGATTTAGCTAGTTTAGCTACCGAGGAGCGGCACTCCCCGAACCCAGTTTTTGACCCGCCGAGGGGGGAGACACACCGGCACAGAGGCGCAGAGACAAGGCGGTGTTCACTCAGGTAGACGTGTAAGAGTCCCGTTTAAGCGTTCTTCCCTTTCAGCGCAAATTCCAACTAAAAGCAAAAATCCCTTCTTGTCTTTCCCACCGTCGTCGTCCCTCTTTTTTCTTCCTTCACGCCAGGATCTCAGTCGCTTCTTCCTCCGGCCATCAAACAGCAGAGATGGGCGCGGTAACCCTGCACTCAGGTCTGGGAAACCCCACGTTACGGCAGCGTCACAACGCACGGCGAAGGGTCGGCGACCACTTCAACAGATCAGGAAATACTGCCATTTTTGGTAACACCAACACACCTTGATCACATTTACCTCCCAAAACACTGCTTTTAACTCTACAGCTTTGCTCATTTAAAGAGTTAAAATCAAAACTGACCCGAGAATGAGCATTTTACACGCCAAAGCAGGTTACAACAGCAGCCTTTCTACACAGCAGCCACTGTTTATGCCAGTGGTTCTTGAAACAGTGGCCTACAAAGCTCTACAGGTTCTTGGGCATACTTTAACAATAATTAACCAGGAATAATTAATTTAAATATTTTGTCACTTTCGTATACTTGTGTGTTTTACCAGTATCATCTCTCCATACACAGTGTAAAACCCATATAAATGATCTGACCCTGGGGTCTTATTAAAGTGTATATATGACCAAAAGTAGCTGTCTCTGAGTCTGTGATATGAACATGTTTGAGAGCTCCAGAAAAATTTGACTGTCATGTGAGTACAACTGCTGCTTGAAGCCAACAACACGGTCTTATTTGCAAACCAAAGCAGACTGTGCCACAAATTTACCTACAGAAGTGCACGTAGCCTACTCCCCTGCCAGCATGCATGGCTAAATTCAAAACACAACTGTAGCTACTACATGTACATTCAATACAATACACATTTTAAGAGTCTAAATTTGATCTTGTATTTTTATTATGAAGACAAATAATAATCTGACAGATACTTCCTTCTAAAAAAAACCCCAAACAAAACAAAAAACAATCCCATCAGTGGAACATTTAGGACCGATTTTACCTACACTGGTAGTTTTATGTTCTGTGTGAAATTTATATTTGTACTGTATTTGTATATTTGTACATTTATACTGATCCATTAGTAATATCGTGACAGTCATCAGCCACTGCCCCCATAAATGTGGTCAATATAAACTGGCAATAGAAGTTTTTGTTGACAAGTGATATTCTCTGGATATTAATGTTGCCATACTTCATGGTTTATGAACTGATGTCCTTGTGCTCTAGTTCAAGCTAAGAAATCAGTGGGGATTTACATCCTGTGCTGGGTGTTTGTGGGTGGACCATCACTGCAGCGCAGAGATGACTTGATCATTATCACCAGTAGTCTAGGTGTGCTCAGAGGAGGGGTTAATGCTCAGTGGGTTACGGCGTTACTTGGAGACATGGAACACTTTGTCGTCCTCCGGGACAACAAAGTGTGTGTGGGCTTGGTCCGGTGGGGGAAGACAAAAGCATCACCAGCTAAGGTT
Source organism: Oplegnathus fasciatus (assembly GCA_003416845.1). Classification (NCBI taxonomy): domain Eukaryota; kingdom Metazoa; phylum Chordata; class Actinopteri; order Centrarchiformes; family Oplegnathidae; genus Oplegnathus; species Oplegnathus fasciatus. The sequence continues at coordinate 773,599 of NTHP01000138.1, read as the reverse complement.
TGGATGAAGAGCGCTCCTGAGAGAGAGCGCTGTTCTGTCTACTGCAGCCCAGCATTTAGGGATGTATTGTTTGTGCCAGATCTGTTTTGCCGTTGTCTCTTCAGTCATTGCTGTGGCTTAGTTAAATGAAATGTGAAATGGCCAATCATGTATCATATTGAATTTGAAATATCGATGGGTATCTTCACATACAGACATGATAATTTGTGTGAATGTGGTGATGAGGGAGAAATGAAAAGTAAAAAATAACTGATTATTGCGCTCTGAAAAAGCACATGTCAATTAAAATGATCCTCTGTCTCAGTGGACGGTTTGAATTTCCACCCGATTTGAGTGTTTGTGTGTTTATGCTCCTGCCAGCTCTGTAAACCTCAAACCTGTAGGAGGAAACTGGCCTGCTATCCTGTATGAACAATCTCTCTGCTGTGGGATGGTCAGCTCTGTAACCACACACAAGTATACTTATAAGAGGTACCTTCCCCATAGTAACTGTACAGTGCTATAAGGAGGGGCGTGTGCACACATGCATGCATGTGAGAGAATGAAAACCCACCAAAGTCATTCATTCACATTTTTAGGTGTGCATTAAGGAAATAGTTGATATTGGTGGTGGATTAGCTCATTATGGACACGGATTAGAGACCTTGATTTAGCTTTATTTTTATTTATTCATTGCTTATTGCTAAAAGAAAACAGTAGATGAACACAGGATAAGTTGAAAACACTGCCCCTGTGCGTGTGCTTGTGTACCAGGCAGTGTTCTGGGTGTGGGTTTCCACCGGGACTCATCTGCCCAGGTTAATGCTGGTGAGATTTAGTTACCCCTGGATACACCCCTGCCTGTCTGCATACATGTGTTGTGAAGCTTCTTTAGCAGAGCTTCAGACCACCCAGGGGAGAAAGCTTATTGTCTGCATTCGGCCTTTCCGCGAGGAGAGCGGAAAGAGAACACACCTCGATGTGTTTTCTGCGTCAACGTAAATTCTCATTTAGTCGTGATAAATAAAAAGTAGTCAAACTGTCACAAACAGCGATGATAAGTATGATGATCTCATATGTTTTAATGAAGTAGCTATGTAATTGGAATACTTTACATGGGCATGGCCTCCCAGAAAATAGACTTTTCACTCTCCTGCATTATTTTATAGTCACATTCAGCAACTCAGTGGGTTGTATTCACATACAGGCAGATAGAGACACACAGACACACACATAGACCTCCCATCAGCAGAGCAGGGGCCGTAAGTAGCACTATCGCACAGTATTAGCGAGAGATCAGAGGAGAAATCAGATTAGAAAAAGAGGCAAAATGGAAACATAAATATTGCCTAATATGATCTCATACATTTCATAAAACGAGTGACATTACATGAGGCTAAGCTCATAATGACCTTGCTTTTTATAGGCAGGTTGGGGTACTGTAATCTGATTTAGCATAATCTCCTACAATCTCTGATAAATGCTTACAGCATGTATCTCTGAGAGAGGTCAGAGCCTATTGGTCCGTTTTGAGGCATTACTGACATCTGCTGTTCACATACACAGGACAGGGCCTGGTTCACATGGAGCTGGACACCGTTAAGAGTTTATCAAGTGAGCGCTCATGTTTGGAAGAATCCACCGATTTAAATGTGACTGAGTCATGCTGCAAAAAGATGAGAAAGACTGTCCATTGGTGTGTTCTGTTCTATTCATTTAAAGACTGAAATGTTTTCCTTTATGTCCTGCTACGTTGATGACAGCACATACAGTGGAGTGTGTGTGAATCGTGATTGTAGTTGTTTCACTACACAGTTATGTGTGTGGAGCGATCACATTATTTGAGTCTAATGTTTAAATAAATACGAAGAAGTTGTACTTTGGTCCAGAATATTTTGGAATGTGGCAAACCCCCTCATCATTTCTGATCCTTAGAAATGTCTAAATTTATATAAAGGAGTTACTTATGCATTTTATATCCATTGAAAAATGTTTACTTTTGATCTTTTTACACATTATGTCACTGCATCATTCAAGTCAAACTTGAAATAAAATGTTTTTTTCATACATAATCCATAGAAAAAAAAGAAAAATGTTTACCCAAATTTATAACACATAAAGAAAGTAAAGAAAGAAACATAAAGAAAATCTAGAAACACCTGATTTCAGCAGCATACGGTGGCTCCTACAGTGACTCAACACATACCTCCTTTAACTTAAGTTCATGTAATTCCTGTTTTTTGAGAACGAATGTTATTCAGTGAGCTGTACAGAAACAGCTTCAAGACGAGTCCTTAAGAGGTGGGAGAGGTGTTGTTTGAAAAAAAAACAAGATTCATATATTGTATTCTGAGAGTATTTTGAGACGGTGGTAATGTTGTATTTTTTGTGTTCATTGTCATTTATAAACTTTTTTATCCAGTAAGAGTAATCTTTGTATTTAATGCTCAAAACTTGGTTGTGTCCATTTAGAATATAAGAAGAATTGATCTCGCAGTGTGCAGGTATTTTTTCATGTTTTGTGCAGATTATTTTTACCTCGCACCTGCACAGATTTTATGGATGTGCGTGTGTTAGAAACAAGATGAATAAAATTAGTGTGAAAACAAGTCCTATTAAAGCTACCTCACCGTACTACACTCTGATAATCCTGGATTTTCATCAGAGAAGATAGTCAACTGAACCCTAACTTTCAACTATTTCAAATACACTGCAACACTTTAAATTCCATGACATTCCAGGAATTCCATAACCACTGGAGGGCCAGGGGAGACATTAGGGGCTCCTAGTGGCAGGTACTTGTAAGTGCAACAGTCTAGTGCAGTACTGGGCCTGGTCCACAGGCCTTCTGGATGGGAGTGATAACCTGAGGACAGACTGAAGTGATTTCCATAATGTTCAAAATCAGATGAAATGTGTTTTGATCTTCACTTATCAGCCGCTAAGTTTTGTCCACAAGATGAAAGACTAGAAGGATTTTATTCAGCTGTGCCAGTAAAACCTCTCAGTGATGCTGCTAATCCACCATTTCAATGGACACTTTTAATGTTCTGTGATGGTCTAAATGCTCTTTCACTGCCTATTTCACCATGTATGTACAAAATTCTGGGGCGACATGCTGAATATTGGTCATTTTTATTTTTGTTTTTTGGTTATTGAAAATAAAATGATTTAACTGTATTGGCTAGTAGCAATCAGCATATTCAAAGATAGAAATAGGCAACTTACACAGAACTGGAACGACACTCGTTGATCTAATTCTGTTGATTTTGACATCCATTCAAGCCTAACTTTGGAGTGGTAAGTGAACTGGAAATTCGACAAGCCAATTTTGACAGCTTTACACGGCAAGTACTTACTTATTTGGTGGATATCCAAAGAACCATAGCTAATAACCAGTGTTTTAGATCAGTGACAGTGGCACTAATATTTTTGGATTGAAGCTGCCAATAGCGGATACATAGCTTATAGAAAAATAATAATAATCAACAGTCTACTACTAAGATTACTACCACTATTGCTGATACTGCCACTACTACTGTTACAGCAATTTAGCCTTCAGCTCCAACTTCTGCTATTAATACTAATATATTAGACCAATATGTCACTCTGTGCCTGATCAATAGGCTATAATTTCGTACAAGTGGATTTCATACAAAACAGCTGCTTCCCATCATTTCTCTATATTAATCTCTGCCCATTCTCTGTCACATTTCACAGACTGCACCTTGTTTGGCCTCAGTGTGAACTCTGCCTCCTTTCACTTCATGAGTACAGTACCAGCAGTGCTACAGTATGTACTGTATACATCTGCTGGCTTACATCAGCTGACACACCCTGAACCATGATATAACACAGCTGCTTACTTTACTTTACATTACACACACACCCCCTGGTGGTGGAATTAGGGTCTACAGTCAGGTGCACCATTAACCGGGCTGCATAGCGAAGGACAGGCTGTGTTCTGGGTTTACTAAGTCAGTTTTTCACAAAAGGATTGTGTTAGTAATGAAAAACCATTTAGAGCTACTTTTAATATGAGAGCTTTTTGTTACTTCCTCTGCTTTGGAAGCAACACTCTCTTGTCTATTGGAAAGTAATTCATGTATTTCAAGGCAAATGTCACAAACCACCAAAGTTTTGATCCCAAGTATACGGTCATGGTCGGTCTATAGCTATAACAGAGCTACAGTAATACAGCATTTTACAATTGCTTTGGCTCAGTTTCACTATGCAAAACATTTAATGCAAAGAGCCAAAGTGACTCAATAACTTTTGAACACAAAACGCTGTGCTCAACACCAAATCACATGCTTAGTCCTTAGTCCTCAATACAGCCACCCCATTTGAGTACAAGTTCAAAAGCATATTACTAGAAATAAAGATTTATAAATCAATGCAACACCTTTGTAAAATGTTCTTATTTTTTATGCATTACCAGGTGATCACTACTGCAACTCCTTGTTTTCCTTCTGTCTACTGTCAAAATGTTGTAAGGTGATGAGTTTCTGTTGCAGTAGTGTCAATTATGGTTTATTGTTTTATGCTTGTATTAGCTGTCTGCCTATTGAATGCAAACTGCGATTAAAATATCTACAAATATTTATAACGCTTGGTGTCCTGAATAAAACCACAAACAGAAGAGAAAAAGCAAGCTGATGAAAAGACAGTCACTATCATCATTTTGCCTTGTACACATGTAAGATTTACTACAGTGTAGTCAGACTCTTGCAGTGGTGGAAAGTCACTGAGTAAAAGTAAAATTTTGAGGTAACTGTACTTGACTTGAGTATTTCCATTTTATGCTACTTTAGTAAAATTCAGAGGGACATATTGTACTTTTTACTCCACTACATTTATTTAATACCTTGAGTTACTTTTCAGATTCAGATTAATAATACAAAATATAATCAACAATTAAATTAGGATTAATACTATTATGGATTAAGATGAAGCTCCACCTTTACCAGATGTGACATTAAAGTGATGTAATGTTAATGCATCAATAATTACAATTCAATCATATAATACACATTATTCTGAAATGGGCCATTCTACATAATGAGCACTTTTACTTTTGGTACTTTAAATATATTTTTATGCTAATACTTCTGTACTTTTATTTGTATTATCTTCTTTATCTTGTTGAATGACCACTGCGTACTGCATATTGTTTTGATGGGAATTAGTTACTGTGCATTATTTAATAATCACCATTTCATTTTAAAATGCATTAATGATGAAAGTTCAGTGATGAACACACAATAGAAATACAACGATGAGATGCACTGATTCATTTGTTAGACTTGTTTTCATTTTGCCTGCTATATGAGATTTTGGGCCCAAGGTTAGGAGAACAGCATTTTATCCTGAGTTTAGTTGAGTTTTTTACAAACTGTGAAAACTGAGACAACGCAAATGTATACTGTAATACGCAATGTTTTAATGTAAGTGTCTAATTTGCTACTACTGTATGTACTGCTACAAATGTGACTCTTAGTTTAAATCCTTCCAGTTGAAGTCATGAAGAAGAAGGAGCAGGTGTCTGTTTGTGTCTGACTTACAGAGGACGCCTGCAAGTGTGAAAAAAACATTACATTTTTTATGGTATGGTCATTTAATAGGTTGATCAGACACGCAGACACTTCAAACCACTTTGGTCCTTGAACAATACTTTTAATAAACCTTTAATAATTAGATTCAAGTCATAAATCATCAATTCATTTGTTAATGTTAGCCACATTAATGTACAGTAATATCACATGTCTTTGCGTATTGTGTCAGTGTGTGTGCGTGTGTGAGATTTCCAGCTGGCCGGCATCCAGGTACTGTAGAGGTCAGTCAGCAGCGGTGGAGACCAAAGCCATCAGGGTGACTCTGTAAACATTCGTCTCATCCCCCGTTAAGGTAAGAAGCACACATGTCTGCACCACCTCATAGGGCTGAAACACACACACACACACACACACACACACACAAAAATGAAGTTCATATATCTTGTCACAGGATTTAGAGGGTTGATTGTAGTGTTGCTATTAAAGCTGCTGACATAAGATATTTTGTGTTAACATTTATTACTGAAAGCTGAAACAGATTTTAAACATCGGAATGCTAAAACTGTGACAGGTGAAGTAACAATGATATTAACTCTTGTCACTGTAAATGAGCTTTTTTGTGTACCTGAAATTTTGGCAGTAATTCAGTAATTTACTTTTTACGTAAAGATTATTTTACTTTTTGACGACAACTTCAGCTCATTTTCAAGCCCCTTGGACTGTTTTACATTTAACATTATTTTACAACATGGTTGTAATCAGGCTTTTTTGACACTGGTCAACACACAAATAGGAAATCACTGCATTTGCTGTAAAATACAGATTTTGTCAACAAAACCCCACAGACGTTACTGATTTATGCAAACATTTCTTTATCCACTCTTCAGTAAAAGTTGTTTTCACAATTCAATAACAGCGACAAAAATCATCTCTTCCTCACCTTGTATCCACTGTGGGGAGTCCATGTGACAGTGATGGTGCGTTTGTGTCCCGCCTCCATGGTGCCTTTGCTGGGCTCCACACTGAAGCCCTGCTGCTGCAGGGACGCCACGGTATCCCAGTGAAACTCACCATTCTGGGGAAAAACAGAGAACAGGTGACATGTCCAAACAGACATTCAAGACAAAATCGATACATCTGCTTTTTTTTTTACCACCAATCCTTTACCTCGAAAATGGTTTGGAGTATATGAAGCTATTGGATATTTCATCTGCATGTTTATGCCTCAATACTTTTCATTTTATAATCCAGGAATAATTATGATTTGTTCACTTTTTTTACTGGCAAAAGGGGGAAAACATGGCAGCTTAAACAATAGAAACTGATGTTATGACAACACTTTGAAATGTTTTGTAAGTGAATTAGTTATTTGTTAATACTTTCTGACTTTTAGAGGCCTAAAAAAGACACAGATAGAGGAGTCGATCGTCAATCCATTGTCATATTGACAGCGTGATATAATACAACACAGGGGTTTAAATCCTTTACAGGGTAGCTGTATAATGAAGATATTAATTTACAGTATTACAATGATATTTTGTAATGTTTGTATGACGATTCTAAGTTGATCCCTGCCTCAAATAAGTTATTAACTCTCTTACGATGCATCGCAGTGTGCTTGATGAAACATGTGGCAGCAGTCAGTTGCATATCTGAGTAAACCCACTGCCTCTGTTGTTCAGGATATTTGGGCTGTAGGTATCTGATGACACCACAGTACCTTCTTACTGGGCTGTGTGGAGCGAATGCAGCCCACCTGCAGCTCCCTCACAGCAGGTGTGATTGCTCCCGCGCTGTAGTTGGCCCGCAGGGTCACCAGCACAGGGATGATGGGCTTCTCCATGACCTCTGACTCTGCTAGATAGAGAGGACCATAGAAAATTTGCAGCCATGCAAATAACTAATAACTATAAATTGGATTCAACAGTGATACCACACAACAATAATGTTACATTAACAAGAATTCATGCTGCCCTAATGTTCAGTATGATGGCTTATACAATTTAAGCAAGTTTCAAGAGTCTGCTAACTGATTTTCATACTACTATGGAAATGAATGAAAAGCTATCTATAAGGATTGGGGAAATACATCCAAAAATCAAATAATCTGTAGCATGCATTTGAAAATGGTCAGCAAGAAAAAAAGTCCTTTAACTTCCTTATTAAAGACACTCCAAATATGCAGACTTCGCAAACTGGAACTGTGCTGGGTGTCAATGGGAGGCTTTTTAGATTCAAGATAACATCTCTTTTCCCAGAGGAGTCCTGTTTCTTTGACAATTATAGCACAGCTCAGGCTCTTATCCAACTGCTGATGTTATTTTAATGCACCAACACCTTTTTGATTTAGTCAAATTTACAGTAACCTTGTCTAGGAGGTGTGCCTATTTTCACACATGGATTTTGAGATATGATCTGAATGCTGGTGACAAGCACTTGGGCTGTCAGCATGCCATGATTAGCATAAATTACTACATCACATACCCTGCCCTTGCTGGCATAAATTATGGAATATGTCTGGGAGTTATTAGTCATCTTTATAGTGTCAGAGTCTTTTTTTTCTCTGCCTGAGTTCCTTGTTTTGTTGGAGTCTTCAGTATCTTAGATAATATGCTTGAACTTGAACCAATTCCCATGTATAATTTCCAGATAACCAGTGTAGTAGTTGATCCGTTGTATTCCTCTGTTTCATTTAACTACATCATGTCCATCATACCAGGAGTCAGTTACCCTGAAGAAGAGATGAAGATGGAGGCTTTGATACCTGTGAGCTGAGGTTGACTGGTTATCAGTGGAGGGAGGAGGGATTCAATGGGCACTGTCAGCAGGTCTCCTCCATATAGATACATGTTATGTGAAGAAGCTGCACCCTTCAGATCCATCACGCACACTTTACTCTGAGAGACAGAAATGGCTCAGGGTTAAGGTTGTTATTGATGAAGACCAGAGTGAACAGAGGACACACAGGGTGTGGTAGTACATTTGGATAACAAGGGCACATTGGAAGGACAGCTCTTTTGCAAGGACCATGTGACGACTTTTAAACCAGTGATTAAGGCCATGGTCTTTGTGTGTGGCGTTCTGCTTACCTTATTCATGAGTTCTATGGTTAGTCTGTCAGAATAGTTGACAGACGGGTGGTCAGGCTGAAAGGTGACAGTGATGTCCTGGCTCTGTCCTGGAGCAATGCTGCCCTCTACTGGCACCACACTGAACACACTCAGCCCACTGTAGTTCTGGGTTCCTGTACAGGATAAAAAAGACACAATGCTTCTATGTGTCCTACTGTTACAAACTGTTAAAAATAATAAAAATAAACCTCATCTTTATTTTACTGAGCTTATAATAAATGTGGACATAGTGTTGACCCCGTAACTTCAATGGGTTTGATGTCATATTCCACAGTTGCTTTTGTCCATGGTGTTGCTTATTTGGATCAGTGTTATTTATGAGCTACATTAATGATAACAAATAAGGCACATTATGAATCACTTTCTTTGGTAAAAAAGCACCTGTCTTGTCTTTCCATGATAGCTGTGATGCTCTCATTGAACGGTATTAATTAATGCTCCAAGGCAACATTAAAGCTCAGTGGAGAAATGTTAAGAGAAAAAATTTGAAAAATATCTGGATATTTGAAGCATTTTATACTATGTCCTCTGGAGTATGAAAGAAACATTTAAGGACCAGTGTGTAGGATTTAGGGGGATCTATGGGCAGAAATGGAAAATAATATTCATAATTATGTTTTCATTAGTGTATAATCACCTGAAACTGAGAAACGTGTTTTTGTTAGCTTAGAATGAGCCCTTCATATCTACATAGGGAGCGGGTCCTCTTCCCTGGAGCCCGCCATGTTGCACTGCCATGTTTCTACAGTAGCCCAGAATGGACAAACCAAACACTGGCTCTAGGG
>NTHP01000138.1:705974-762609 GCA_003416845.1 Oplegnathus fasciatus | reverse complement strand
TTGCAATCTGCAACCTCACTGCCAGATGCCACTAAATCTTACACACTGGTCTTTTAAGCAATGGTTTGTATATAGGGCCTTCCCATTCCCATATTCTGATATGTATAGCTGTTTATGCATTGTGACAAATTAAAGGAAAAACCAATAAAAAGCATCTTAGAAAAATGTTGCGCCTCTACGATCCTTTGAACAGCTACAATGCTTCTTGTCATAACCCTAACCCTTGTCATTCAAGTCCCTTTCATACCCATCAAATCATTCAGTGAGCCCTTGTGTCCTGGAGGTGTTTGCACTTGTTGTTTCTCCATTCATTTATTCAGGTTTGTTCTACCCACCTGTATGTTATAATGTATTAACTGCTGTTTAAATGGTTTGGACATGTAGGACATGTAGTGCTCTATGTCTTTTTCGTTTTAAAGCTCTTGCAGTCAAAGTTGTCAGGTTCCCTGGTGAATCACTGCAGTGTTAATCACATCTTACCAACAGTAGGCTGGACTTGAGGGTCTGTGTAACTGCCAAGCAGGACGGCCACCCTGTCAGCTCCACCCTGAGGCCTGGAGGGAGAGAGGCTGGCCAGCAGCACCCTGAAACCCACTGCCACCGCTGAGCTGTTCTGCAGCTGCAGGCAAAACAGGGCTTAATGTCAGCTCCAAGGCTGCAACCTCTTCAAAAGCATGAAGGTACAGTGAATAACAGTCAACACACTCTTGGATTCAATCGTTTTAAAAACTGACCTGAATTAGACACATTAGACAAACTGAAAATGTCTTCAAAACCAACAAGATGTAATCTCTTTCTCTCCTTTTGCCATCTGCACACTGTTGACTGACCTTCAGGACCTGTGAGGTGCTCTCCATCTCTAACACATAGCCGAAGTCAAGGAGACCTCCAGGGTGGGAGGAGGTGACAGCAGGGACCACACCCTCCCCACTCAGAGTCATCTCCAGGGTCATCTTCTGGCTATGCACCTCCAGAGTCTCACAGTACTAGAGAACAGTAGAGGGTGGGTGGGTAAGGTATTACTTAATATTCATAGTGTTACTAAACAATCTTTTATGTGATTTGAGAGGTACAATGGGTAATTCTGATGAAGACAAATCAGTGGATTAATATGGGATAACAATAACTTTGGATAATTCAACTTCACTTTGAGACTTATGAGTCATTCATTAGTGGGAAAAGTGTGACACACTGGTGACATGCCCATATGTTCTAGCAAAAAGTCTGTGCTACATGGTAGCCCACCTTTTTCTCCAGAGATGGACTGAAGGCCAGTGCCAGAGTGTGTTTTTCTCCAGGTCTTATACATCTGAGAGCATTCAGAAGGGAAAAGGGACCATGTATATCCAGCACTGATGACCTCAGCTTGGAAATGGTCAAAGAAAAGCAGTGGTGAACAGTTGATATCTGTGGTATCTGCCCTAATAATAGAAGTAGTGTGTAGTGTAGTGTCCTTGTTACTCTGTACTGTTTTTTCCGGTCTCTGCTAGCGTTGCAAGTAAACGGTTGCTATGGCCAGACAAACAAAAGAAAAGGTCGATGACTACAGACGAGGAAACTTGGGACGTGAGGTCCAAAACACTTGCAATTACCAATTATCGCCATAGGTGCCGCAAAAGACAACAAAATGAAAATCTTCGAGATTATAACTTTAAGGTGCCGGCCATGAACCACAACTACCCCAGTTTGACCCTTGTTGCATGTTGTTCCCCATCTCTCCAATCGTTTCCTGCCATCTCTCTACTGTCTGGTCTCAAATAAAGGGACAAAAATGCTCAAATACTGCTGTTGAATTTGTAATTTCATTTCTCATTTTTCATTGCTGTGAACACCACACACTAAATTCCAATCACCTCAATTGTATTGGGGTGGAGACAGGAATCTCAGAGACTGATACCCCAAAACCTGTGCAAATAAAACCCAAATCTTCTGTTGTGCTAAACATTTCAAGAGGTAAGTGATAAAAACATGTTTGATTGTAATTTGGGTGAACTGAACCTTTAATACACACTTATATGTTAAAGAGGGACCGCAGATCTTATATTATTGGGTATCCGAAAAACCATGAGACTTTTATATGCTAATTATATTCATTCATAAATTTAACACAACTACTCAAAGTACTGAAAGTAGAGTGGACCTGCAGCACAAAACATCTGTCTTTCTAACTTGCATTTAAGACTAAGTCTACAGAATGTGCAAATGTTATACATTTTTCATAAAGCATGTTTAACATTTGTACAGATATCTGTATCGAACATCAAGTGTGATTTTAACTATAAAAAATCTATTTGCATTAGCAGTTTAAAACATGACTCTGAGTTCTATAGTTCTGCGTTTTGTTTTATGAGTAAAACGTTGTGTTTTAGCTGATCAATATTTGCTGGAGAAAGGATACATCCAAAGATTCCTTCGAAATGTTCTGAATTGTACACCTCTTGATCACTTTTTCACCTAAAAATAGAAGACACAAGTACAACACAATAAATAAATACAAAAAAAGGTATGTAAGCTATATGCACAAGTGAACACTTACAGTATGTGAAGCAAAATCACTCACCCACTGCCACCTGATGGAAGTCTATGATATTGTGTCCATTGTAGGATATTACCACTAGAGGAGGCTGTACAGCAGGACACTGCAGCTTCAAGTAAAGAGTATTGCAGGGACTGTGGAGATATTGGACATGACAAGCTATGAAATAAGGAGTATGTGTAACAGCCACTGTCTGTTTTGTTTGAGTCAGGAGAATGACAACAATTACAGTACATATTTATATATTATATATTTTTTTTATGCTGACTGATCAGTTCTCAAAACAACTACTTGTGTTCACTGATAAAAATTGTTCAAATGCTTATAAATGTGGTTGTGTCCTGATTATTCATTCATCTGTCATTCCCCACAATGTCATCAAGCTTTTCATTCTCTATTAATTCAATACTTGAACCTTTGCAACACAAAAATTCAAGCCTAAGGCAGCCTAAAGCAGGGGTCTGCTGATATGGTAATGGGTTCCCTAGAACAATGTCTGCTCATCCATACAACTGAAATAACCATAAATCTAATTTTCAAAGAGATGAAAATTGGCCGCAAAGAGGAAACCATGTAGATTGTATTCAGCCGGCAACGACCAGTCTGATTTCTGTATCCTTGAGAATAAAACTTTTGCATTTTGTCATCCTGCTTTGATTAAGTTGAGTTTACTGCTATTACAACAAAAAGTGTTAGGAACATACTTTGGTGAGCTCATAGTCCAAACAACACAGACAAGACAACTTTCAACACAACTTAATGGACATTAAAAACCACAAAATTCCAAAAAATACAATACACTAAAATAACTCTTGATATGAAAATGGCAGGTACCTTAAAGTGCCAAATGTTTACCATTCACAAGTTGAATAGCCTCAGGGAATGTTCTTCTTTTGAACTGCTTAGATTTAAACCAAAGGTGTTTATATATTCTCCCAGGGGGCTTTTTCTCAAATATCTAGAGCCACTGGATAAAACCAAACATTATAAAAAAAAAAGAGATGGGAGGGAGTGCCCAACAAGTTTGGATGCAGTCTTAATTCTTTCTCTGATATATTCTTTTCAACAAAGGCCAGGCAACCAAACCAAAGTGAAACAGAGAAAATTAACACACTTTCCACAACTGATGTGTAAAACTGGACCGTAGCTTTCCATTACATTTTTTGATCTGCCTCAAAAATTTCTCAAATATGATTAGCAGAGATTATAAGAAAGAAGACATTTTTCATCTCATTTCCCAGCAACCTAAACTGTTGATTTTCCATCTTCTTCAGGATCATCTCTTTAGTTTCCCCAATGTTAAGTTGAAGATTACTTCCAAAGGTTACACCAGCTCACAAGATTAAACACCTCCCTCTATATACTGACTTGTCAGCTGCAGTTATAATCCAACCAGAGGTTATGGATAGGTTACACAGAGACGTCACAGGACTGTTTTTTATGTTTATGTATCACCTGTCAGAAATGATGGGTAAAGTACTGTTTTTATCAAGTGGTAATCTGTGAGTTCCTCATGTTCTCTTCAAGCATGGTGGCTATTGCTGCTAATGCTAACTACCCAGTTCTTTTTCTATTTACTGGTTATACAGGAAGGTTGAATCACTACTGTGATCCATACATAGAGTGGCGTAAAGTGATGGTATTTTTTTGCAAGCCAGCCTAGATGCTCCACCATATCAGAAATCTTGGGTTTCTGTTAAAGTAAGAAAATAAGGTATGTAGCAAACAACAAGATAATATCCACAAATCAGCATGCTATTTAAGAGTTTTTAACCACACACTTATTTACTATAATATGAAAGCAAGTGTTGCTAAATGCTATGCAGCTCCACAATTTACAGTTGAGATCAAGGCTGCATTACTTGTTGAGCAAAGCTGGCATCTCCAGACCCTCAGGGGCTCTGGCCACTGGAAGATCCATGTTTACCGCATATCAGTGGTTTCGTAATAAATGAATGAATTGCAAATTTTGTAATATGCACCACAAAAACACAACATCAACTGACATGTTGAGGGCAAATTGACACACAGAAAACCAGGGGCACACAGTAGTGTTTTTACTGGGTCTGTGGGTGAAATATAATGTTGCCATATGCACTCTGCAGTTTGCACTAAATAGCTACATGGAGGGGATGGGGTACATACACAAAGCGAAGTGCATGAGAGAAACGGGGGTCAACAAGGGCCCAGCATCTTATTTTTGCCTTATGGCCCTATGGTGGGTTAATCTGGATTTGGTTGAGGTATGTTAAATCAAACACAGACCTTATTTTCTATATGAATAAAAATCTGTGGTGAAAAAAGCAGAAAATCTGTAAATCTTAACAGGACTGCATACAGTCATACATACAGGCTGTATACAGGCTGACTCAGTGTTACAGTACCTCCATACCGGCTGGGCCTGCCGGTCTTCCTCTGGATGGTCTCCATCCGACACAAAGCAGGGAACGGTGTACTCGCTGTAGCGTTGGGTGAAGGAGTACAGCAGAGAGGCCCTGGCCTCTTCATACTGCTCTGACCTTGATGGGAAAGACTCGGCACAATTAAACGAATCAACAAACTCTCCTCACATGGAGCACAATGAAACCCTTTCCATCAAAGTTTTCCAGCTCTGCAGAGATCATACTATGTATTGTGTGATTACTGCAAATGAAAAGAAATGGGAATACTGATGAAATCACATAAGCACTGGGAGAAGAGGAAATGTACAAGCAAAAGCTTTGTGCAACTCATTTCAGTGTTGTTGGATCTCAGACCTCTGTCCAAGTTATCAATTAGGTTTAGAGAGGCCTAGAGAGGCTTTCAGAGAGAATGTGAAATATGTTTCCTAAAAAAATAATTTATTCTCTTTTTGCAGTACTACTCTTTGATATTTGGTTATAGAATATTTATTAATGAATATTTGCATCACTGTCATCTCAGTCCAGCAAATTGGACGTGTTTTTCCAAAGTAATTTGTTATACAAAGCAAGCAATAAGATTGATGACTTCAAGGAAAAGTCTCTCACCCTGGCTGTATGTCAGCAGGATTTGGTGATTCAGTTAGTTGGTCTGTCTTTGGGCCGTCTGACACTTTGCTGTTCTTTGGAATCACAGATGCCTTCTTTCCTTTACTGGTTTCCACTGCGATCTCCTTTATAGTCTTACAACACACACACATAAACATGATTGATGGGTTGACACTAAGGTTAGACAAATGTAGTGTGTACATTCTGTATAAACACCAGGGAAAGTGAAAAAATCAGTAAGCTGGTGAAGATGTGCTCACATTTAAAACCCTTGTGGCAGCACAGACTGACCCTCACACTAGTAAGAGATGACTGGAGTAGGTGTGTGTATAGTCGTACTTCCTGTTCAGCATGTCTAATCCTCTCCAACTCCTTCTCACGGAGCAACTTGGCACGGTGGAGGAGACGCAGCGCCTCCTCTTTGATCTCCTGGTCTAACAGTCTGGGTCTGAATGTCACCTGGACCAGACATCTCTAGATCAGAGGAGAGAATTACTCAGATGTGTGTTGTATCATACAGATTTGCAGGAAACCTTAAAATGGCATTCAGATTCCAGTATTCTTCCTCACTGGCGATTTCTAATTTAAACCTTTAAATTAGTTCTGGGCAGTCTCCTGTTCTGGGGTTTCTCTAGCATGGACTAAATCAAGTGGACTGTGGATGACAATCCCTCTGTTTTCCAATTGCAGACTATTTACTGGATTTCTCCCACTGGGCCTCTGTTACACAGTTGAAAAAAAATAAATAATGAAATGGATGAGTTGTTTCCATAAACAGAGTCTGGAGGAAAATCTTCCACTGTCAACTGACGTAAAACAGGACTTCAAACTATCACAACCCTTAACGATGAACTACAAAGATGATTTCAAAACATCTATACTGAAATTATGCTTGTATCCAGTGACTATAACATGAACATTAAGATTCATTGTTTTTTGTATTATGTTCTGTACTCATTGATGTTGCATTGATAGACAACGCAAAATAAAAAGCACTTCCATCAGGTGTCCAGTAGAGTGCATCATTACACTATATATATACACTATATGGAAGGCAGCTGTTGTGAGCCAATGGCAGAATAACAGTGAGACAACACTGTTATTCTGTGTAACTGAATTGAGTTGAACTGAGGCTGGAAGACATTCCTCTGACATTTGGTAGCTCTGTGATCATTATGTCTGTGTTGCAAATTGTCATAATAAGAAAAAAAATGTACTTCCTAGTCCCAGGTTTGGTTTCCTTACATAGTAAGATGTAAAGATTACGTTTACATGAGCTCAATAAAAATATGCTTGGTTTGAACAGGTTCTCACAGTCTATATTAAAGGGGCACTCCAGCAATTTAGTACTGCACATCCATAAAGTTAGGGGAATCGCAAGGGACACATAAAAAAATTGGTCAATATCAAAATTGCATTTATATAGTGCTTTCATCCAAAGTGCTTTACAAAGATTTTGCCTTATTCACCCACTCACGCACACAGTCACACACTGATGACAGCGAGCTACCACGCAGGGGGCTGGCCTGACTACTGGGAACAATCTGGGATTCAGTGTCTTGCCCAAGGACTCTTTGACATGTGGACAGGTGGAGGTGGGCACCCGCTCTACTTCCTGAGCCACAGCCACAGTCAGTGCAGCAGGCTGACATATCCTGACTTTCAGCCCCTTGTATAGGCCCTTTCCCAACTTACATTTCCCATAATGCAACCAGTAGCATGAGCATCAAAGTTAAATTTTAACCTATGGTCCACACTCTAGCTTTTCCGAGAACTTTCAACTGCATGTCATGGTCTTCATCAGCAGATTGAGTTTGAAGACCATGTAATGCGGTTAAAAGCTCTGGAAAAAGTGGATCTTAAATCAAGAATCAAGAACATCCAATAGCCTCTTTTTGTTAGACCCTACCTGCCTGGTCAATGCCCATGCCTTGCAAATACCATGCTGCCATTTTGAAAAAAAAAAAGCTGAAATTTTCTCAAACTTTTCAAAGCTCCTGTAGAACCAGAGAAGACACTATACAGCTGTTTTCACAGACTGTGTAGTACTCCTCAAGACAGTAATCTGACCTTTAGGTGTAAAATGGTGGATATCAGTGTACGTAAGTAAGTGTGTGCTACTCCACCTCTCCGGGCAGCAGGCCACCTGCAGAAGGAGTGATGCTGATGTCTGAATCCTTGGGTAGGGTGAAGGAGAACAGCCTGGGTGCTACAGGAAACATAGCTTCCTGAACCACTGGAGGGATTGGTTGCTTGGACTGTTTATGGTTGGTTTGATGGTTGATCAGGTAAAGTATGGCGGTGGAGTGGTCACCTATTGCTGTGGCCCCAAACTGGACCAGAGAATGGGAGAGCTCCAATGGAGGGCGGACACCCACTGCTCGGCAAGACAGAAGGAAATCTCTGATGACAAAAAAAAGGAATTGTTCAGGTATATATTAATAAATTATATTCATCCTGCCAGACATGATGGCACTGATCGGGCCAGATCCCATAATTAAAATTAAAAAATTAAGAGGATATATTGGTCCTATAAATCAACAAATCCATATATATGACATTTAGTTTACACACAGTGCAATATTAAAAGTGAACCTGTTAATTCCAGATTTGCAGCAGAGCTGGAAATTGTACTCTTTGGCCTTGTTGGCACTGAAAATCAGATCAATCTCCAGCGTCTCTTGTGGGAGCAGAGTGCCAAAACCATCATTAGGCTGGACCTCAATAAACTGTAGTGTGAGAGAACACAAACAACACAAGTTGCTTGAATTTCCAATTTACAGTTATAATCCTTAAGAGTTTCACGAAATCAAACTTGAATTTTGATACTATTTATAGTCTGCATATTTTCTGCAAAATCCTCTCAGTGTATTTGCATTCAGTAATTATCTCTCTATTGACCTTATGTGTTTCAGCAACAAGGAAGTGCTCCAACTCCATTATTTTAGAAGTGAGGGATGTGTCACGTTGTGTTTATTTACATCTGCTGCTTGTGCCTTCATTTTAGCAAATATCGATGATGAATAAATGATGATAAAGATGACGCTGCGGGTGACTGCCTTGGTGTGTTGGTACGTGTTGTTTTGTCTTGTTTTGTTTGTTAATTTCATCAACAAGGCCTGGGACCTCCTCTGACACTGACTCTATACCCACCACCCCCACTATACGTTACATTAACATACAGTCTACACACCTGACTCAATGCGTTACATTAATGCACATCTTTTGGCAAATATTCTTTGTTCTTCAACTTACTTAAATACTGTGAACTTTTACACATTCCTTGGCAAATATTTTTGCACATTCCTGCAGAAAACTGTACAGTTCTTTCATTCAATAACAGTCATATTGTACATATCGTCTTTATCTTTATTTTATATTTTTTTATTGTCTATTTTATATTTAATTTATGCTTCTGACTTGCAGTACTTGCTTTCACCCTTTTTTAGATTTTCTACTTACTGTGTAATGTTTATTGTTATGCACCAACATACCAAGACAAATTCCTTGTATGTGAAAACCTAATCTGATTCTGATTCTGATTCTGATTCTGATTCTGATTCTGATTCTGATTCTGAACTGCCAGATCTGGAAAAAAAACGAGAGACTTTCTTCTACAAAAGTCTGACAAACACTGATCGCTATTTGCATAGCGGTTCTAATTAGGTCAGTTCTCCGCCCACACAGCACCGGGATCAGCTGGTCATCTTACGGTTATAAGAGTCATGGTGACTGGTCACAATGTGTTGGTATTTGAGTTTTATTATTATTATATTTATAACAATTTGAAAAGTTGTCTTGAGCGGCCCTTCAAAAGGTGTGCTAATACAACAATCATCCAAAACACAGAGTTAGAGTGGAGACTCATCTGGTTAGTTACAGTATTACACACAGTCCAGTTTTCCATGAACATGGGCTTATTATTGTGTAACAAGCTAATTATTCCAAATTATATTACCTGTTGAACATATATTAGATTACATAATGGGTGAAAACGTGTTTTAATTCATGTTGATAAATTAGATTCCAGACCAACACATTTAAAGATCATCTGGTTTAGCGACTGTTTGTGAATAAAGCAAATAATGTTAATAATTGTTAATTATTGTTACCATAGAAACGAGCTACTGCAACACACAGTAAGCTAGCTGAACTAGTTGTAAGCTAGTTAACACAGAACGTAACTTTGAGCCATAGATCGTCAAAAGATCGCCAAAGATATCTGTGGTGGTGTCAGGCCATATGACCTCAAAAATGTGGACATGCGCTCCCAACTTTGAGAAATATATAGTAGGCTGTGTGAACCGATCAGGTCTGCGACTTTTTACTTGTATTTACTATAACCGGCAATATCAACCGGAAGTCAAGAGACAAACCGGAAATGGACCAAACCCAAAAATGAGCAGGCAGCAGGATAGTAGTTTTTATTGGCAGTGGCGGAGTCCACCATCCCCCTGCAGGATTCAGATTGCCTACCCAAGCATGGGGAATTCACAGGAAACAATGCTTGCATGTAATCCAACGTAATTTTATCTCCTTGATAACAGCCTCACTGTTTACTCTCTTTACACAGTATCAGAGGTGTATTAAGTTATCGCTGATGCAAACTGAACATCCTGTTGCTGCTGCTTCCCATTAAAAACCTTAAGCTGGTGAAGCACGTGATAGGCTGCACACCTCCAACTTCTCAGCAAGGTAACAAACTTAACTGTGCCCTGCTGTTATGTGGAAAACAACTTTTTCCAGCGCACCACAAATGATCATTGAATGACTTAAAACACTGCGAGTTTGTTTGGCTGCACTGTAAACAGATACACCAGTTGCTCTTCTGTTGTATTTCTGCCAAAGTAGCTACTCAATGAGTGTTTGCAGTGGTGCTAAACTGAATTAGCTGTTGCCACGGTAACCACAGGTGTCACCAAGTCAACCAGGACTGAAATCTTAAGGATTATAACTTTAAGGGTTGAGCAAAAAGAGCAAATCTCAAAAATCTGTGAAAGGAAGGGTGAATCTGAATTTTCATCAATGAAAGTACTATCGTAATAACTAAATATGAGTCTCCTACACACCTGAAATCATCTAGAAATACAGCACTAATAAAAAATATTGTTTTCTGTGACTAATAGTATCTTGGTTAGTTTCTGCTTGTATCTGGATTCAGGCGACTGTAACTTCACAAATGCAGTAACATTTAACACAAGATAAGGTATTCACAGCACTATAAACTAAAATCATAGAAGTTGTTGTTACTCATGCAGTACCTCTGGAACAGCCAAGAAGCCAAAGTCCTGAGGCAGCAGAGACAGGTTGGTAAGGCGAACGCTGCTCTTGACCGACTGGTAAATGGAACAGTAGCCAAAGTCCACCTCAGTCCGGTCAAACTGAAGGTCTGAAGAGGTCACAACTGCTTGGACTGTGAAATGGACAGGCTTCACCTGAACGCACAAACATTAAGCATCTTTACAGATCTTTGCCCATTTTTCCTTGAGTGGAACATTTTCATCAACATCAGTGAAGAAAAATAGTTTCCTTCAAAGGTATTTGCTTTCCCCCCCTTTAATATCACATCATTGCACTTGATCTAAATTCTATTTATTTCATTCTAATATCACAATAATGTTACCATGTCTATAAAAAATCAGGATGGTTTGCTTTATGTAATACAAATAGTTCCAGTGGCTGTTCTAAAAACTGCTCTGCACTGATATCACTTTTTAAATCTTAATTATACATTTTCATATTCAGATTGAAGGAAAAAAAACATTGAGGAGAACAAAGACCGCAACAACATGAACATGGAATCAGCATGCACTGATGTTTTTCATTTTAAAAATAAGCCTTCTTAAGTCTATGATCTCACTATATGAATATATGCACTTGAAGTATCTAATTAGTTGAATTCATGTTTAAGGTCACTTCGAGTCTTCCAAGCTGAAATGGAGCAATGCTTTTATAGACATCCTCCATCAGTGAGCAGCTGAGATGCAAGAGTGAGTGAGTGAGTTTTAGAAATTGAAATCTCTGCACCAACCCAAGTGACTGTTCATCTGTGACATTGCCAATCCCACCTGAATTATTGTGATTTCAGTTTGTGCTAATCATGCCAAAAAGGCAAAAATAATTTCCTAAAACAGCCAGGCATTGTAGATTTCAGCAAACATTATTAACGTACAACATACATTAACAGGAGTAAACAGTGCATTTGTTATACACAGCAGCGGATGAAGTATTTTGTGCTCTAGTGAGTATTTATGTATGCGAGATTGACTATGTGGTCGTGTTCATAGTAATGAAGGCACATGTCACCCAGTGAGACAGTTCATGATGTGTTTTTAATAGTTTTTGGACAACAATTGAGGTCTTTGTCACAGAGGGAAAAGCTAAATCAATCTTTGGGTTCATAGACAATACTGGTTGGTAGGATCAATTCATTGTTGGTCCTGGTCCTTTTTATTGGATTTATTGGCAATAATGAAAATACAGAGTATCAACAGCCTTATCCTTTAACACTCCTTTAGGTCTGTTATGTAAATGTAATGCTAGATTAGAAAACTAAGAAATCTTGTGATGTTGTGAGGGGTATTTTTTTCTCAAGATAATGTCTTCTTGAATCAGTGTGTCAGTGCTCAGCAGATGACTTTGTTTATTGGTCTCTGCACCATTGCTTTCCTGGCTGCTGTGGCGTCTGGTGACCATACAACGGTGTATGGGTGTGTGTGTGTGCGCGCATGGTTTAATGCCAGGAGCTCAGGGCCTGGGGCTGGGGGCAACAGCTTTGGTGCTCCACAGGAGCATCCTGGCCCAGTCTTTGGCTCCTCATCAGAGCTCTGCTCCCCCCACAATCCTCTCCTCTCCTTGTCCTGGTAGAAACACGGAATAGGGGCTGGATGGGGAGGGAGAGGAAGGTGACGATTTGGCAAAAAGACCGACCAGATTTAGAAAGAGGACTGGCATCAATGCAACACGAATGTCTAAGCAGCTGCTCTGTGTTTTTTAATAAAGGCTGCAGCTGACGAGCTGAAGGAATTCAGTTGCTGTAAGCTCTTTATTTTCCACTTCAAGGGATTCTGAATTGACTGTTTTCATATTTCAAAATGCAAGTTGGACCTTGAGAAGAGGATATTTAGATTTGTGCCTCTTGAGAGGAATGAGGGGAATTGTTTGACACTGCAGATATTCTCCTTATTAATGTTTGTTGCACTGTACACAACTAAAGCTACAGTATAACAACACATCCATGATGTGGACCAGCCTAAAGACAATATACAGTAAATATTGTATGTAATATCACGATGTAGTAGTGATGGTATGGTAACCCATATAACATCCTGGTGAAAAAGCACAAGTGTAATAAAGTTATATTATAATATCACTATCAGATCAAGACAACACACACTTATTATTAGTTTATCAATCGTCAATATAATATTGTACCAAGATGATGTTGGCCATGAAAGTAAACTTTTGGTACTCGTACAGATAAAGTCCATAAATTTGTAAATGTATAATTCTCACCTGAGCTGCGTATATTTCAGACTGCTGATAATAAGAAAAGAAAAATGTTTTCCCCATTTGTTGTCAAGAAACTAATTTAAAACACTGCAAAAAACATTTTAGCCATAGAAAAGGCAATGTCTGAAGAGCAAAAAAGGTAAAATTCTGTTACGTGCACCAAGCAGGTGGAAGCTAAAAATTAAGCTATTCATAAAACTGATAACAAACTGAAACTTAAATCAGTTCACTTTCAGATTTTGGGTCAATTTCAATGTTAATGTTTCTACAGAAATGGCTAAGGCTCATGGGTACTGTAGTATTTAGAGCCATCGGCCATGCCAGACTGACTGATTTCTTGAAAACACAGTTGAAGTAATTAGAATTGATGGCCATGACAGAAACCTATGGCAATGTTACATCATCCATGAGAACATTTAGGATATTTTCTGTTACTTTGCCATTCTGTCATGGCAGATGGCTCTAAATAATACAATGTCCATGTGCCTCAGCTGCTGTTGTTATGGAGGAAAAAGATGTGAAATCAGAGCTGTAGCAAATTCAAAACGCTTGGTTTTTGCAGTTGAGAATAAAACATGATGCAACAGTTGCCAAATTTGTCCAAAATTGACCCAGAATCAAAAAGTGAATTCATTTAAGCTGCAGATTACTTAGCAGGGCAGGTTTACCAAAATCCACCATGGGAGCTGTAGTTAACTTCCCCTTTTACAATTATACATACACAACATACAACATACCTTTGGCAATTTATCAAAGAACTAGATATTTTAGAATACAGTTGCTCATCATTTGTACTTTGATTTAACCAGGAGAGTTTCATGTCCATCAAAGTTGTGGAAGCACTCCAACTGTCAGTCATCTAACTTCATCTGTGCTGCAAATGAACTGGACTTTTATTCCCAAGAACCAGAGGCACCTGAGATACAGTAACTCTTCCCACTTTGCAACTTTGTACTTGTAAGCGTGAATGTACACTTACATCTTATGTCTGTGAGAGTATCCATGTTTGATGTGTTATATACTGTTATACATGTTATACAGTATGTTATATATGTTATATGTCATATATGACGGCAAGCAAGATTGTAAGCATAACCCCATGTTGACAGGCATGAAATTTAATAAAAATAATTACACCAATAAATAAATACATGAATAAAATGTATGTTAGCACGTAATATGTAATCGATGGAATAAGAAGAGAACACATAGAGCTTTCCCATTTTGAGCTTCTGGAGACATTTTCAGCGAAACAATAGGGATAACCTTTATGCTTGGCTTATTAGCGCCCATGGAGTAACTGGGCCTTGGGGGTGGGAGATAATTTTAGCTTGTTATCAGCAAAATAGGTTATAACCTTCAGTGGCTCTGCTTCTGTTTGGGACAAAGTAGGACACAAGCCCTGTATTGCATGATAAGTACACTGTTTTCAGGATCACAGGGAGGATTACTGTAAAATAGACTGTATGTATGCAGTGTATAATATAATACAAACCTGGCCTGCAACTTGCACTGTCATTGGAACCTCCAGGACTCCTGTATCTCTGTCAAAAAACTTCTTGGCATCTTTAGATAAGGAGCACCTATGACAGGGTAAAAAGGGTAGGTACAGTGTGAGAACACACACTATTATGCAAAGCGCACTTTCTCATAAAAAGATTTCATTTTTACATCATGTTCATGAACAGAGAGGAGCAAAGACACCTATTAGGGGTTGACAATACGCACATAACTGCAACAGTGATTTTAAAGATTGCTAATTTTTTCAGTACATCAGATACCGACAGTCAAAAGCCACTGTCAAGCTTTTCAAAGAAAGATAAAGATTCAGACCCTGAAGACCCATTACTTTACTTTAACCCACGACTGTAGGATCGGCTCACCAGGGAAAGAAGGAGAGAGATGTAGAGTGCGCCTCCACACTACTGTAGGTTGTAGCCATGGTGATGGGAGACGTAAGTATGATTCAAAGAGGCCCAGTAGTCATGCACAGGCTTATATAAAACTCTAGTCTCTCAATATAACATATATACTGTATACTGAATATATGTGTGTATGTATAGTTCATTATCATGTAAACAGTGGTCAAATGTCAAATGTAGTTTGTGGCTCAGATCCACCCCCCACCTCTCTCTCTCTCCTTCTCCCAACATCCTTCTCTTTTTTCCCTTCCCTTCATTCCTTGCTTTTCCTCTCTCTGTTTCTCTCCTATCAACTGTCTTCTCTCTCTTTCCCTCTTTACGCTCTTAATGCTGGTTGAAGGCTTGAGAGCTAATGCTGTAAATGTCAGTGGTTTTAAGGCTCTCCAGATGTCAGTGTGTTTTTTTCAAAGCACTAAAACCAAGCCTCGGCTTCAACAAATCTGTCAGCTTCAGGTTCGAGGACAGGTTTGTGTTTCATATTTCCCAGGCCTCATTGCTGCACGTAACTGCTGTAAACATGCGGTTCTACTACAACACCCTTCATGACTCAAAGCTAGAAAGGTCACTTCCTCACACATCAAAATGAAATCTCTGCATTTACAAAGGGGAGTAATGAAAGGAAAGTCATTTTCTTCCCTTCATAGATTGACCAATGAGTGCAGAGGGTGTATTTAAGGAAGCACTCTTGTTCTGCCTGCAAATAGAATCACTGCTGGAGAGTCACTCTTGAATTAGCTTGGCAGGGCTGAGTGGAAAAGCATGGTGGGACGTCGCCAGGCCCATATGCTCGGGAGAATTTTGCGGATGGATGGGGTTTCAGATTTGTCAGTGTCCTGCACAGATTTACTTTTCTTCTCTGTAGCCAGATTATCCGCAGCCCTGTCCAAAAGTAATTCTCCTCCATAGTCTTTAATGATACTTCTGAGATTAGTAGAGGACACAGCAAAACTGAAATAATTATTCTAACGCTGTGGTACTACTAGGAGAGTTGCAGTGCACATCTCCAAATGATTTCACCTAGAACTACTGAAATAGCTGGGCAAAAAATCATCTATTTTATTTACATGTCCATCCCTAAAAACCTGAAAAGTCAAAGAAGTGACAATCACGAGGATCACCCATAATCCATGATAGCAAGGCTGAAAAAACTCAAGACTTTAAAGAGGAAACTTTAAGAGCTTGTGATTTCAGGGAAGTGGCTGCTTTAGTGCTTCCTTTTACCTGATGGGAGCAAATATAATATATTGGAAATATATGTCCCTCTTCAATAAGGAATTGTGCTTGGATTTCACTTCAGCATTAAAAAAGTGATTATGAAAAGGATTACAAAACAGATTAAGAGGCTTAGGGATTTTTCATTATGGGGAAATAGATGGGCAAAAAATACAATCAATGACCGTGAAAGAAATCTTAAAAAATACGTTAACCAAACAGGTTGTTTTGTTTGTTTGTTGTCTTGCAACTCATCATTAAAAGTTTCTGATACTGGTGTGAGCAGTGTTCTAGGAGTGAAAGTGCTGGTAGAGCTGTTTGGTGTAATCTGTAGTAAATCATCCTCGTAATCTCCCTTTTATCGGCCAGAACTGCCGGGGTGGGACACATTGCCTTGCTCTTCAGAGATTACACTTAAAACCGTTCATTCAAGCCATCCTATGATCTTGTTAATGGGTTGAAATTTTCTTCCGGTCTATTCAAAATGTGTTAGATTGGAATTTGCTACGTGCAGAATGTTTTATTTGACTTTGGAAGCTGAATTATTGTTTTTCAAAAGTAAAACATGTCTTTCTCTACTCTTCAGGAAGAGTTAATCAGCTGTAAAGCCAAAATTTGAGGCGCAAGTGAGCCAGGTTACATGGCTAGGTAATGTACCTCACACGCTAATTTCCACACCTTGTTTCAGTCCAATGCACTGTCAGTTAAGGTTCGACTCTAAAACATAAATGTGGTGATGTGAAGCACCTCCGATTTGTTCAGCGATTTAAGTAAGTCTGGTTTGCAGGTTGTCTCCCCTGGTTGGAGAAACAACTGACCTTATCTTTCTACATAGCTAGCTACCTAGCTACAAAAATGTGATCAGCACAATTGTAGAGGTTGTTGTAAGGTTGTTTCAACATTGCCTCTGTGCTTTAGCTCTGATATAGACCAGGATTTATTGGCTACACACAGCCCGGTTTTAGACCATAATTTAAAAACATCATTACATATTGTAAAATGCATAAAAACCTGTAAATATTTAACATAAACACTGCACACCCCCGCATTTACAATATAACTGTTTATACACAGATTCTGTTTACTCATATCCCTAGACGTCTACTAAACTTTCACTTTTCAAACTTGAATAGCCTTAATCTAAACTAGATGTCTACAGACAAATAGACGTATAATAGACATCTACTAAACGTCTTTTCAACGTCAAAAATGACAAAATAACCCCCTCTCCGAAACAGAAATTGGCATAGATGAACACAGTATCAGGCTAAATGAATGAAGTTAAACCAAATGGCAATTCACTCTGATTATTAGGCTGTCAGTGTCCGCCTGAATGCAAATGAGCAGCATTCCTCTTAGCTAAAGAGGATCACAAACATGTGAACCATTGGCCTTGATATTGTAGAGAGAGGATTATGTAGTGTATGGAACAATGCTCTGGATATGTGAAATATGAAACATGTGGGTTGGATGGTGACAAATAAAAGTGGAGGAAGACAGGCAGAGAGGGATGAGGCAAAGGAAAGATGGTGAAGGATGTGGGCAGGTTGAGCGCAATCCTTCAGAGCAGGAAGCAAGAATGTGCTCACCCTCTCCCAAAAGCCCGAGGAGAGAAAGCAAGAAGCAAACACCTGTGCAAAGAATGAAAGCTATGAGTCATTTTAGAATCCAGATTTAACAGTGCATGAGTGTGTATGTGGATGAGGCAGTGAGTGAAAGAAGTGCCGCTAATGAGGATTTGGAAATCCAATCACAGGCGCTGGCTAGGAAGACTTGGCAGCGCCATTTTAAATGACACACCGCCACTGCATAAAACAAAGGCAAACCTACCAAAAATCAACAGATTAGAAGGCGAGCTCCAACCATGACAGAGATGAGACATACAGGAACACAGCTTGCTGACATGCTGGAAACATGCTTATTTTCCATTCCCAGTATGATTTCTATGAATTTCCGGTGCGGATGAAGGATTCTTTTGGGGACTTAAACACTCTTGGTGCATCTTAAAGGAAAATTCTGGTCTCACTTCTATTGGTTATGATGACACTGTGCTCACCTAGCCCCAGCTCGTGTCATGTGTCACTGTTTTCATTACATTCGAGTCAGAGAGCAAAGCATTATGTTTCTGAAAGATAAATCCCTGACGATGTTTTGAAAACCCAGAAGGCTGTCCAGCAACACTGCTGTTCTGAAGGTATTTCGAGAATCCTCAAAGACTCTTTTAACCATCTGGAAAATGAAATATTCCATCCCCTTTGCAATAAAAGCGATTCTTAAGCCATTTCCCAAATTGCGACTCCATTCCCTAATCAAAACAAAGATGGTAGCCCGAAATGGCATAGCATTTCTTTGCTTGATTTATAGGATGTGAACCAAAATTAAAAAGTTTTATCATCAGTTATATTTGTCTATATTAATTACTTATTAATTAATGATGATTCATTTTAATGTGCATCTGGTGGAATATTTTTCTCTATCTCTAAATCCATGCAATGCCAGGACACTGCAAGTTCATATGAAAAAAAGTACCAATGAGGTAATTTGCATAAAAATCACAAAGTGGAGAGAAAGTAAGTTTCATAAGAAAGCTTTTCTATGTAAGTTTGAAACGTAGTAGTTTATCAGTCAATATCAGTCAAGATCACTCCTGATCCGGTGGTTGACATCCACAAATTAATTTTAGTAGAAGAGAGTATAATTTAGAGACCAGTCCTCTCGTATGGCCTCTTATATTAAGCAGGTAGTGAAAGGAAGTAGTGTCAGTACTTCATAAAGCCCGTCTTAGACGGAGATAAAAATAAATCCTGTATCATCCCATATATATGAAATATGGATACCTTTAGTACTCCACTAAAAAGATGAAAACAACATGCCCCTAGTGCGCCCAAAATGTTAAAACTTTGGAAAATAGGGCTTTTTAGGAGCCATTTAATGGTGCTTACATATTCCTTTCAATTCCCCTGAGTCATATTCCTGTGTCTTAACCGGAAAATTGGCAACAGAAAAATTACCACAAAAATGGCGACAAGCGCGGATGAGATTGATGCAGGTGTACAGGTTGTTATAAGTTGCCTTATAGATATAACTACCTTTAAATTGGCATACTTCTTCAATTGTCATAAAAAAACACTAAGGCAACTGCTTCAAGCAGGACAGATGCATCACACTGCTAGGGCAAAAATACCAACCCCTCCCAAACAAAAATCGGCTAATACGAACACAATGTCAGACTGAATGAAGTGAAACTGATTGGCAATTCAGTTCATCGCACTACTGCCGGACTTATTTTTAGCGATGTCAATCTCCTTCCCAGAAGCCACCAATTAACTTGGTGAGTTCGATGTTATTATAATCAATAGAACTGACTGCCAAACCTACAAAATAAGATCCAAGTTGTAATAAATTGGAATTATCCTTTAAGAACAACAGTGTTGTCAATGAGAGCACAGGAAACTGGGTCTGGTGTCTAAGGTTATGTAAGCAGAATCAGGGCCACCATATAAGCAGTGGTGGATGGTGGATGCACAGAGGGATGAGAGGAGTTTGAGAATAACAGAGAGAGGCAGAATAGATGTCGAGTTAGAGGGGAAGTGAAGGAGCACAAACATAGAGGACTGTAGAGTTTGAGAAAACCAAAGAGAGAGAAGTATAGTTAAGCACAGAGGTGAGAGGCCAAGAAAAAGAGAAGTATGTGTGAGAGAGTGGGAGAAGACAGCACAGAAGCGAAAGAGAGAGACAGAGAGAAAAAGTGTGATACAGAGGGAGTAGGGAGGGGGTGGTAGCTGTAGCTGTTCTAGTACTTGTGAACGCTGCACCATCTCAGCAGCAGCACGAGTAATGCTGTAATCCTCGCATTAAAACCTCTGCTGATTCACTAAGGCAGATTACTGACATTTTCCCACTTTCCCCTCCTGCCCCCCAGCTGAACGATGACCAGCGCATGCCTCTAACTTTTGTCATGTGTGAAAAAAATGTCCTCCTATTATTTTTTTCCATCAATATCCTCTCAGCTATCAATACACAAAGCTGTTGAACTGTGAAGGGAAAAAAGGAGGGTGGGCAGAAGAATATTAGCGCCTACGCTGAGTTTTTACATACTGCACGCCTCTCATATTTGCCCTGGGGGTCCCCTGTCCGCTCTCCTGGCATTCAAACCACAGTTCAACTCCTGCCTCTCCATCTAAATATAGAGCCCGTATTGTTGTAGGAAGAATTACCACATCCTTCAAAGTCATTAGAAACCATTATCATTGCGCTCATAGTGCAGGTATGTTGAATCAACTCTGGGTGTTGACTGCCTACAGACTGTTGCCATTTGTACCTCTGTAAGACTCCACATCTTGCTTCTAACAAAAAGGAAAGCTAGCATATAAGCTTTGTAGTGTAGTAGTAACAGATTTTATAACAGATTTATCCAGCCAATAATATAGTTAGTTGGAGAGGTGGATGCAGTCTTATGCATTTTGTGGCTAGCTAGCAGGTTACCCCTTTAGCTAATTTGGGGACCACTCCTGCTACCTCAAAGGCTGTTTTTGTAACTTGTGCCAAATTTTTGTATCTCCAGCCACCATTTTTATTGGTTATGATAACATTGTATTCGCCAAAGTAATTGCTGAGATCAGGGAACACACTGACATCTGGCAACACTGTACCAACAAAGACAGGGCACAGAAAATCTAAACCACTTTATTTGAAGGTAAAACTGAAAGCGAGCGCACTGAGAGCACATAGTTGGGAAGTTTGTGTGTAAACTGTGAGGATGATAAGGTAGGCTACCCTAGGGGTTTGTTAAAACCTGCCTGATCCTGTGACTGCTTGTGTTTCTTCCCCCATCAGACTTCTTTTGTAGCGATGCTGCAGTGTCTCCAAATCAGATCAATTAAGTGGAGTACAATGTTATTATCACTGATAGAAACAATGGCCAAAACTGCTAAAATAAGACACAGGTTATAATTAACCAGCATTATCTTTGGTCCTGGCACAATGGTGTATTGGTTTATTGTGTACTAGTAACACCTCTTTCTTCTTCCAAGAGCAAGAGCCCTTAAACCAGATTTTTCTGTGTGCAGTGTATACAATCTACAGCAGTTTGTGTTCAACAGGAAAACTGTAGGTTTCTCCTTTGCTGAAGAAGCAGCAAAACTGCAAGCCTGGCTCAAACATATATCAAGTCTCCTTTGGAGTGAAACAGTTTACACTTTGATAGAAGGTTGATAGAATCTTAACAAGCTTACAGTCTAAAATAAGATTATGAATGCTCCAGTGATTCCATTATCATTGCATCCTCTATGTGTCCTTTCTTACCTCGGCAGGAACTTGAGTTGGGCATTAAAGCTTGATTGAGCCTGGATGAAGCCTGTCTTTGGTAGGATCTCCATGTGTTTCCTCATTTCCGGGCACACCTCAAAGGTCAGCTTCAAGGCTGTGCTGGCTCTGTCATGCAAAACACATGGTTTTATCAGCATAATGCTAACACAAGTGCATTCCTCTAAGAATGGGGGTAATCCAGGACGATCTGTACTATTATTGAAAAATAAGGCAAAGGCAGTAACGGGCAGGCAACAATACAGACAATTATGGACATGAAAACTGTGAAGGAAAATCTACCTTTACAGGTGAAGATTACAGTTCCATGTGGCCTGGAGGGGAATACCAAATGTATGCTATGGCCACTTTCTAAAGACTACAATACTGTATAATTATTGTCTCTTTATATTTTTTTGGCATTACATTATTTAGATAGAAATTGATGTGGCACTACATCAGTCTTGTGATAACATTACTACAAGTGGAAAAAGCTGCTACCATACAACAGCCATTAATTTAAACAAAATTGAATGTTTACGTGTGCATGTTGATTCAAAACAGTGATGAGTGTACTCCAGAGCTGTGCAGTTATGTGAAAATAACACACCCCCTTGGTTAATCCAACCCTATTGCTATTGATAGTGGACAATTCTGCAAAACTTCAACATTTTTGAATGCCCAATAACAACATTTTATAGATTATTTATTCCTACAATATCTGCATATGGAAACTACAGCATAGTTAAAGTTATAGAAAGGTCTTGGTTATGGCAAATAAACAATGGTTAAGATATAGTTAGGTTTAGTTAAAGTTAATGTGTTGCAGCATTGTTGGATACTGGGCTGGGCCAATGAGAAGGATGAGATTCTTCAGAGCAGGCATACTGTATAACTTATAATTAACTGTTAATTGCAAGGATAATTTGATGACCTGTAGTTTTTGGGTTTCACAGGCCGAGGTATGAAGAACTTCTACGCAAAATCCCTTCCCTTTTAGCTCTTTGATACAATAGAATAACTGTAATCCATCATTGGCATGGCTATTGATGTTGACACTTACGTGTGGTTTATCAGGCGGCAATAAGGACACAAGGATCACACAACAGTAGCAATTAGGTAAACATATTCATTTTATATGACAGCAACAACAAAAAATATACAGTATATTCCAGGTGCTATGCCCAGTGGACATCAAAGGGCAAAGCTCTCATCCCTCAGGGACTCAGCGAGAACAGAGAAAAGATTTTTGTTTGAGTGACACATACAGAAATTGCCTTGTATGGAGTGATGTACCCCAAGTCCATATCATTTAGGTGACCCAATTTCCAGGAGCTCCAACAGATGGTTGTGCCTGTGGCTACAAGCCTCAGTTATAGCTGAGGCTTGTGATATAAATGGCTCTTCACCTTGGGAATTCTCACATCCAACCACGGCCCACACTCGCACACCTTCATAAAACGATGACAGTACAAACATGCAGAAAAAAACTCTCTGTTTGCTGGAGGTGATATGCGTATACAGTGATAATATTTTGTTCTGTCTGCTTTCATCCTCAAAGATACAAAGGTGAGCGATGAGAGAGCTGTGGCCACACATACTGAGGGACCCCTCATTTTTCGATTCCCCTCTCAAATGAAATGACCCACTTTGAACAGTGAGGTCAACCAGATGGTTGTTTCCCCGAGGCAAGGACTCTCAGGGACACTTGGGGGATATTAAGTCGCTATCTTTATTCTGGCCAAA
The DNA here is from genome assembly GCA_003416845.1 of Oplegnathus fasciatus. NCBI lineage: Eukaryota > Metazoa > Chordata > Actinopteri > Centrarchiformes > Oplegnathidae > Oplegnathus > Oplegnathus fasciatus. The sequence continues at coordinate 739,369 of NTHP01000138.1, read as the reverse complement.
TGATAACCTTCAAATCACTCTCAGAGGAATATTCATGGATACGTAATCATTTAGGGCAATTAGGCCTTTTAATTAAAAGGGGCATTTAGCTGATCCTGCCTTTTTTACTGGCTGCCTTTGACCAGTTTATTTCTGAAGCAATGTTTAATGATTTAAATGACCTCCTTGGGGTAAAGAAACTGTGATACTGGTTATTCAACCTTCACATTATACTAATATTTTTGTTTCATTTGGTCATAAATTTACAGGTTAAAACAAAGGCTGATTTCTGTGATTCAGGGAACCAATTTCTTAAACTCATAGATGAGATTCTAAAATGGATCCCTAAGAAGATTTCCTTGGAGTTGATATGTTGTCTTTCTACGCTTACATTACTGGCATTTAATGACACACTATAGACCAAGAGTACTGTATGTGGACACCCTGTCCTCATACTTTGGGCTGTTTTTCGTCATGGTTATAAATACTAATCATGACGACAAAGGTCCCCTAAACCTAATAAAGTATGTATTTTAACCCAAACCATGATCTTCCCCTAAACCTAACCAAGTTGTTTTGTGTCTAAACCTGACCAAATCTTAACCATAGTATTGTCACATCATAAAATGTATTTATTTTTCAACAGTGATTTGTAATGGCTTTGGAAGGTACAGACAAATTATGTCATCCTGTAAATAGGGCCGAATGAAAACGCTTTGAAAATGTGTCGGTCAAGGAAGCATGGACAAACAACGTATTTTGTCATTTCATTTGGAGGACTTGTTGGGTGCGGAAGAACTTGACTGGCCTGACCTCCACCCCATCCAATAACACCTTGAGGATGAATTGGAATGCGAGCCAGGCCTTATCGCCCAACTTTAGTGGCCGACCACACTAATGCTCTTGAGGCTAATTCGTGAGCAAACAACTGCAGTCAGGTTTCAAAATATTGTGACAGACATTCATCTTGCTGCGAACCTTTGCTGCATATCATAACCCTTTCTCTCCCCGTGTTTCCTGTCTATTTCTACACTGCCGACTGCCAAATAAATGCAAAATGCCCAAAAATAACCTGGGTATTTTTCAAACTGTAGAAGAAGAAATGCAGCAAACACCTTTTTCTGAAGTTAGGCAAACCATCCAATGAGCTAACTATGCGCAGACACTATTAGGAATAATCTAACAAAGAGAGGCAGCATAAACAACATAGCCTTTTACTTTCTCTATAATATTACTGAAAAGCTGAAACTTTTGTCATTGAGGTTTAGTGGCAATTATGCCAGGTCATGTAGCAGAGAAATTTCTCATGTTGAGTCTACATGCAAAGCTGAATAACTGAGTGCTTGGACTCTCAGTGCCCACGGCTACAGCAGTGCCTCTGCCCTTTCTTGAAAGGGCCAGGTGGCTGCGCTTGCTTACTCCACATGTACTCCAGTGCCTCATGGGATACCAAGCCTTCATGGCAAGAGTTCTAGGCAACCGTCCCTATAATGTAGCACTGTCTGCTTTAAAACATAACACTGTCTGATTTGTACTGCTTTATATAGAACTCTAACATCAACAACACACTCACATTCCTCAGGCCAAAAAACACAGGACACAGGTTGGACTAAGACAAGCTACAGTAGGCATATTAGAAATACAGTAAACAGAGAGAAACCGAGGACAGAAGGCTTTGTGAAAGGAAAAAAAAGCAGGTTGGTTGTGTTTTTTGTGGCCTGAGTTTGGGCAGGAATGCTCTACTCCCCAGCAGGTGCCAGTGGAGGAGTGTTTGAAATAAAAAAAAACACTGTTCCCAAAAGAAAAACTCTGCCAACTGTCTACATAATATTCCAATCATTGGCTCACAAACAAAAGTCAAACACTGCACATTTTAAAGCCTCTTAAAAAATCTTTCAATTAGTAGGAGTAATATTCAAATCACTGGCTCACAGACAAGAGAGACATATTCAATTATTCTTTGTGCTGTTCTCTAAAAAAATCTGTCACAAACTAAGGAGGACTTGTGGGATATCTACTCATCTACTCAAAGGAAAAAGTGACAAATTGTATGATGAAAGCAGCAGCTCTCTTATTGTTTCCCCAAAAAGCCTGCCAAGCTATTTTGTGTTCAAATTACTGTCTTGGAGGCTGAGTGACATATCGCATGGTTCGCTGGTGCAAGCATTAACATTTTTTTTTTTTTTTTACTTCAAAAGCTGCCGTTCACACTGATGCTGTCATCGTCATGTTGTCACATGTGCTGGTGTGCCAGCGCACCAGATGGCAGTTGTCACAAATCCCCCACCCCCACACATGCACTCCCTCCCCCACATGATGTGACACAATGACTGGCTAGGTGGTGGACCACACGCCTGCAAATGTTACTGCCCTTGGTTCTTAACCTTGTGTGTGCATCATAATGTATCACATCCATAATCATAAAGGATTTACTTTTGTTCTGTGCTATTGTATGGACCAAAGAGGATTGTGGTGATGTGAGGTTATCGCTTGGTCCTTTACATCATCCGTTGTTTAGGAATATTTATCAGTTAACATCTCTGTTTTATTATGTATTTGTTGAATATCTCAATACGGCGCTTGGCTCTGAGCGTAGTTAGGCAGAGAGTTTTATATTGGTCCTGCTGAAAAGTAAGCTGGCCCTGTCAATTTTAAGGGATTTCCATGAGCCGGTTTTCTGTGAAAATGCCTGGTTTGGCAGAGACAGACTATGTGAGGGAGTTTTAGTATTGCATTCAGCAGATAAGCCAGCATGCTACATCAGCAGTCCATGCCTCTTTCCAAACTCTATTCCAAGGATGTTTCTGAGCATGACAACAAATAAAATGGAAATATGACATGCACCACTCACTTCTGCAGGCTCATCTCATTGGGCTAGGGGATTTCATACAGCCTCTTAAACGTTAAAATTTTAATATGTAGTTCATTATAAGCCTATCAATAAATATTGATGCTCTGTATATCATTATGCTGCTGTAATAATACAAGAGATGTAGTTCACTGTAAAGACTTTATAACTATATTCAGGGTTTTTTGTTTTTCTAAGGATCTTGAGAAGCAGCGCTCATCTCATTTTATGTATGTATTTTATCTATATTTATATTTGGCTGTTACAACTTGTGGCTTGAGTATAAAGATGTGATTGTTTCATTGTGAGTTAAACGCCTGATGGACATCTATGACTGAAACATTGCTTTTTTAGTAAACATCCGAAAAGATGACAGTTTTTTCATGACTTGACTCTCCTATGCACCTTTCAACCAGAAATAAATATATATTCACAATGACTTTATAATAGACTGTTTACATACCACATAACTGACTATGAGATTGGTTCATACTGTGTGTTACACAGCCTGAGATTGTGTTGAATGTGTTGGCTGCTCCTCTGCAGACTTGGCCCATTCTGACATAATTTACCCACAGGTTTTGACTTCTTGGTCTATGAAAATTGGGCTGTAGAGTTTTCAACATTCCAACTTAACGTTAAAGCATTTCCTAAAAGATTAATTGCACTCACTGTTTCAGCATTTTCTGTCCATTAAATGCCAGCATGACGTCAGAGACGCACCACGAGGTAATGTGACATCACAAATGGGGGTGGAGCCAGAATCACGAGGGACAAAATAACAGAAACATGCACCAATATATGACTATAAAGTATTGAATAGTCAGACTATAATGTTCGTCAGTATTGTTGCTGTCATATATCCAGAACTATGCTGATAGAAGATGTAAACATCTGAGATGTTGGTTGAAGACTCGTTAGCTGAAACAGACAGTCCACAGTTATTTTTGCCTGTCTATCCCTTCTAAAGTGCTTGGATTTGTGACCGCTGTTCCCCTTTGCCAATACAATTAGTTTGTTTGGCATATGCAGTCACACATTACACATTGCCACATTTGAGAGTTTTTTGTGACAAGATGCTTCCGCAAATAATACAGCAGCTATTTTGCCTCTTTAAAAGGCCATCATTTGCCTCATGTTGCTTTGGCAAACCATTACCACAAAAGTGGTGACTGGCATGATAACACTGTTAACTGGCATGCAAATAAACACAACTTTCCTATTTAGCTGCATTTGCAATTGTACAGTTTTGGTGCCATAGCATAGGTGTCATATGGTGACTTTGCTCTAGCATTTGTTTTCCCCAATGATACATAATATATAGCATACCTGGAGACTGGGGACTTAGAGTGGTCTGAATCTGTAATGTCAGTTATTCTTACAGACTGTGTGCATCTGTGGTGGCAAACGTTTTGGTCTCATTTAAGTAAACTGCCCTATATAAGCTAAAACTAGTCCTGCACAAAGGAACTGCTAGTGAATACTGTGCTGTTTCCCTTGGTAAAAGAATGTATTTGTGTGTGTGTGTGTGGTTGTGGACCATCTGCTCAAACTGTACATGAAAACCCGAGAACAGTCCCAGAATTCTGTTCTGTACAGTAGCTTTTCTCTTGCAGCCTTGCTGTCATTGTTCATGCAGGTTAACATGGCTCATCTCTAGCACGATTACTCACAAACACTGATACTGATTACAAAGATAGCACTTTATTTTATGCACCGTAGTCTCCAGATAATTTCCTAGAAAGCAACTGATATATAACTGTTATTTCTTGGAAATTACTCGTGAAATGTGCAGTTGAATATAAAAACTATAAAGTTTGATTTTAAACTACAAAACTCTATCAAACTGTGTACTTCTTTTATGCAACTACAATATTATATTATATTATAATATTATATTATAAATTAGGTTTTTCCAATTACATTAGTACCAAATTACATACTCTTGTCCAAGAAACATCCTAAAAAGTAACAAAGACATTTTGATTAATTTTTTGTAAATTATTAGGAAAGGTCTCATGTTCTGTGTGAATTGTCCTTTAACATTACAAACACCTAGTGTTCACCGTGATGTGCATGTAAAAACACTTCACTAATGAAGTTCAAATAAAGCTTTACACAGTTCCTTGGCACTCGATTTTCATCCTTGAACGAATACTGTCTCTAACTGTTACAGATGATTACTTAAAGTGACACTAACATGTTATTAAATTACATCTCACGTCCATTAATTTGATGGATTGCTTGTTCAAACAAGGTAGTTGGACAAGACATACTGTATGTGTAAATGGCTCACTCTAAAGTGTAAACCAATTGGACATCAGCAAGGGATAGAAAATTAGTTTTAATTCAATTATAGGGGCAGAGGGTCTGTCCAAATGTCTCTGGTGTATTACTCTATTGAGTTACATTTATTCTCAGTCTTTAGTATGACATAGAAAACAAGGTAACAACGTAGGCAGTTTTTTGCATCCTAATGTACTAACTAATGTAACTAACAATTCAGGTTTTGTTTGATAAATGTGTTATTTATGAGTGTACTGTAGGGATGTTTTAATTCATTAACAATAGGAGAAGTTAACAAACAGTAGAGCAACATTTTAGGTTTGTAAGTACTGTAAGTACAGACTTAAATCAGTGACACAATCAGTGTGCTGTGTGGATTCACTAAGACTCCATAGGTCCCTCTCTTGCATAATACAATATGGGTTTTGATTGCAAGCTGAGCAGAACACATAAATACATTTTCAAGTGCCATAGTGCAGGTGCTCAAGAACATTTCTGTATCAAGAGCATGTTTACATATATGACAAAGCTGTCCGCCATCTCAGGCTCTGGTACCCACCTGCTTTGGACCATGACACTGTCTTGATAGAGACGGTCAAACATGCAGATCTTCAGGTCAATGCTGGGCTGGACCACACATACAGGCACGCTGACTGCCACTCCCCTCACCTGGATGGGTATCTGTTTCTACCAACATGCCTTCAGTCACAAATGGTTTACATAAAATAGCACTGATGTGAGTAAAACCAACCAATATCTTTGGCTCAGTAAACTTTTAAAACTACTACCCTTATCTTGTTTTCTACCTTTGACATTCAAAAGATGATAAACATGTTGTGTCTTACTGGTTTGCTGGTTATGACGGAGAATTTGATGTGGAAGTCCAGTTTGGCCTCTCCTGGAATGGTTGGAGTGAATACAACCTCCAGTTTGATGCTTTCAAAAGGTCCAATCTCCCCCTCTCTAACCTGAAGGAGAGTGCATTGACCAGGACAAGGAACCATTTGTTTTTGTTTTGTTTTATTTCATTTCATCATTTTATTTCATTTTCTGTATCTTTGAGAAATATTCAAAGAAAATTCTTCGACACAAATGTGAAAAGAGCAGTTAAAATTAGAAATAAAAATAAGATGTTCCTACTAAATGCAAAATCAGACTACTACCTCAACATATTTTCACTGAGCTTCATAATGCACACAGGACACAGTTTAACCTGTTTACTGCATGACACAAAACCATTCCTATCCATGAAGACTGAAGCTGAAATCTCTCAGATGTGCAACTTCAAATGGCTCGTAATCAAACTACAGTGAAAAGCTGAGCAGTTTGTCTGTTCCGCTACAAAGCACCAAGGTGGTGAGAGGAACAATAAAAAACAAAAGAGAGGAGTAAGCCATTCATGCAGCAACTGACTGAATATTGTGGGACCATGATAGCTTGATGGATAATCTGCCATTTCAGACAGCGGCCTTCAACCACACAATGTGAAAGTATCAGTCAAAATGACAATGATCGAGCCGCGGGCATGCAGGCACATGCAATACACACAGCCATAACAAGCGCAGAGGGAGAGACGATGCACCATTAGCCCCCCACCAGAGAGACGTAATGAACCCTGAACAACTCCAGAACTTCACATGGGCCACAAGGCATTCACAGCATCAGTGCTAAAAACAAGACAGAGAGACGGAGAGTCTTCTACAGACAGATATAATCGTCTCTTCAGAAACAGAGCAGGTGTCTCTCTGCTAGTTACACAGGCTGATACTGATATTTTTGGGTCAGATATCTCAAAAGTAATTCATTGTGCCAATATCTTCAAATACGACCATTGAGCTAGCAGCAGGGGTGGTGATGTTGGCTAGTCAGTCGTTTATCAACACCTTGATTGCAAGATGTCCAGACAGATAGACATGTAACTTGGTATGTCTGCAGCCATGCTAGCAGCTCTGTGAGGCTGTACTTAAGCACAGTGGTGCTTTGACCTGAATGCTTACGTCAGCTTGCTAACATGCTCACAATGACAACGCTAACATGTTGATGTTAAGCAGGTATCATGTTTACCGTGATCACGGGCTGACCTTAGCATGTTAGCATGCTAACATTTGCTAATTAGCACTAAATACAAACTACAGCAGAGGGTGATGGGAATGTCATTAGTTTTGCAGGGATATTGGACAATAATAATTTTGACCTGATGATAACGGTAGATGAAAAGTCAGGGATCACCAAAGTACGTAACTGTGTTACTGTAAGACATAACTGAGCATTTGCAATAAGACCCAGTACTTACATTTCCTAGACTTATGTCACCGGAGTCTGAGTGGCTCTGGTCCATCTGGGCATCTACACTGGTGGACACACAAGCCTCAGGAATAACTTCTGGAGCTGTAGCCTCTGCCACTGCCACTGCCACACACACACACACACACACACACACACACACACATACAGCAGTATGAATGTGCGCTTCAAATAGTAGATACAGTAGCTTATCAGAATCCTGACAGTTTGGCATAGAAAAAGAAGTACCACTTCTTCTTCTTGGGCACCAAATTTGATGCCAACCTGCAATCTGGCCATTAGTTCAAGAGACATCGGTGACATAAAAAACAAATACAGGCACAAAAAATCTACTGTCAGCAGCCTAAAAATTTGGCCAAGATCAGTCAGCCTTTCTCAACAATGGTGAATAAAAAAAATAGACTGTCTTTTCCAAAGCTAGCAGAGCAGACTGAACAGCTTATCAAAGCATCAGTGGAGGAAAGTGCTGAGTGAAGCGATGAAGACTTCAGATCTGAGAGAACATTAAAGAGAAGATGCCTCCTTGTCCCCAGATATGAGAGCAAGGTGAACCCTCCGCTTTCTGTGTGTGTCTGTGTGTTCTTTTATTTTTTGTTCTTACAAGGACCAAATGTCCTAACAGCAATAGAAAGATGAGAAAAATCATCCACAATTAGGAGATTTTGTCAGTCCTCACTTCCTGTATTTCAGAGGCTGTTTTAGGAAACACTGTCTCCTACAGATTATGTTCAAATACAACTAATCTGCACTGGCTAATGTGTTTAGTAGGTAACACAATTCTACTCTATTACATTTTTATCGACATGACAGAAAAAAGTTCATACTGACTGTATCTAAGAAATATTCACTGTATATGTATAACAGCCTTACCTGGTTGCTCTTGCTGCAACGCCTCAGAGAGTTCCTGACTCTCTTGCATTGGTTGGAGTTCTCTGGTGTCCATGGATGCAGAGCTCCTCTGGTTGTCAGATGTTGTGCTCTGACTGTTTGTCTCCTGTCAGCCAACAACAACACACACATTAGTTTGATTTTATACATGCTCTAAATGTATAAACTCTAAATTCTCTAATCTCCCTTTTCATTTGAAATGTACTATTTATATCAGGCCATCAAAGAACCAGAAACTCTTGAGGTCCAGATCGATGGACGGTCTGACCTTGCATGTGTTGGCAGAGACCTGAGATGGCATCTGGACATCGCTAGTTTCTGGAATGAGACATGTGGAGGTGTCCAGGCTGAAGAGGGTGGCCAGTGCACCCTTGTTGGTCAAGGTGACAGTCCGTGAAATAGTCTGGCCCACCACATGTGAACCGAAGTCAATGAACTGGCTGTCAACCTCCAGCTAGAGAGAAGATACATACACATACAGTAATGAGCATCAGCAGTGAAGAGCTGCCAGCTTGAGTACATAGTTTTACATACATTAATAGGTACATGAATTGATTAAATAAGATACAGAGCATAATTAGACTGTTATATTGGGATAGATAGACAGTCAGTGTTCTTCTCCTATGGTAGGATGAACAGGGTATGGTGTGATTAATTACATATTTATTCAATAATTACTATTACTACCTTATTAGTGAGCTAAAGCTACAGCTATATAGACCAACAAAATCCATGTTGTACATACTCACACTTTACCAAGCAATAACATCTATAGCAAAAAAATATTGTCCTTTCAAGACAGACAGAATAATATGAGAAAATAGCAATGCATGAACATTACATTGGTAGTCATGTGGAATGTACAGCAATTGTCTCTAGGTTGGCAACAGCACACTACTCACATCACATTTCTTTATGGTGCATCTGACTGGCACGGAGAAGGCACCCACTGCTGATACAAACTGAACCTCTCCTTCCAGATCCTCGTTGATCTGCAGGGATCAGATAAAGGGACAATGTGTTGCTTCATAACAGCGTTGTCTGCTGGACAGGTTTGACATTAGATCAAACTGCAAATCTGATTCCAAAATGTTTTAGTTAATGAGAATGAGAAAAAGCTGTATGCACAAATCTATAGTTCCTGCACAACTAAAATGTGCCACAGACTGCACTGTATCAAAAATCTTAAGAGGAATAAATTAAACGTGCATCACAAAGCAATATGAACTGTGAATCAAATAAAGAGAAAAAATTAAATTAGTGTGGAATAATATACAGTATTATGACCATTTATGTATATGACAGTTGCACAGACATTCCTTTTAGTTGCACATTCCTTTATGTACTGACACAGAAAGTCGGCACCATGCTTCACTCCAATTTGACAAATTATGTTTTGCCTACATTCAGCAGACTCAAAAGGGGTTAAAACCACTAGAATTGTTTTTAGGAGACTGGAGACTACAGTCTATTAACTGTAATATGCACTGTAGATGTCTAAAAGGAAGGGTGATGTTACTAACCATAGGTTGAAAAACAACCTGCATGTCACAGGACATCCCAGTAGATAAAGAACCAGGAGGATCAAAGCTGAAACACAAATCACAATTAGCTATGAATAAGAAAATGTACATTTTTTTACAGTTTAAAATGCATTGCATCAACAAAATGTAAAAGCAACGTCTGTTTTTGTGTTGGTACATCAAATATGAGTCTTTGCATGGCCTCACACATATGTATGTGTACAACAATAACATACAACCAGACTCAAAGGAAACATTTAGATTTTAAAGCAACACAGAATGTACATGCGTCTGCAGTAAAAAAATATGCCGTATTCAACAAAAGATCAGCAGCTTCAGATGAAATGCTGAAGTATGATGAATCTCCTGAGAGTAAAGTAGATAAGCGGAAGAAAGAGCCAAGGTCAAAAGTCAAACTGATGCTCAGTTTGCACGGCGCAGAAAACAAAGAAAAGAAAAAGCTATTGTTCCACATGAAAACTCTGCAGTGTGGAACAGAATGGTTGGGAATTATTTCACAGTCAAATCTCATTATATTGCACTGTAAACCATAGCGGAAACCAAAAGTATTTTTCTCAACGAGAAAAGAAACATGAGGACTGTGAGCTATTTCAAAGCAACATGTGTATCTCACAGCACATGTTTACATCAACCCTAATGCTGCCCTGAGGAGCTTGATAACTTGCCGCCCTTCCAGAGACACAAGAAGAGGGTCAATCAATAAGAATGTAGCAGGCAGGCAGCCAGAGAAGCAGGGAGGATTCTCAAAATTCAATAGATGAACAAAAAGTTAGAAATATGTAACTATGGGCATAATTAATACGCAGCTCTAGTCACAGAATATAATGTATACAAAACATCTTGTTATTAGGTCTTGGTAATAGTACAAAGTTAAAAATGTTTAAATCTGAGTGCAGTCATGCAGTAGCTAGTTTTCATGTGTAGATCTAGAAATATCTCTTGTGTCAAGTTGTGGCCTGAAGGTGGTACAACACTGGTGCAAGCAAGTGTGTTCTAGTTTTTCTTGTTTTCTTATGTTCTTATTTTGTCTATAGCCACAAACAATTCTCAAAATTAAACTTAGCCTCTTTTGAAAAATGGTTTTAGCCGTGGATCTCTTCAAATTCCATTAGATTAACTTAAAAGGTGCTTTACAGTATGCTTTATTGTTGGATAGCTACAGACATTTTTCAGAAAATACCAAAACTCAATATTTGCACACACTTGCAAATGGAATGCTTATATAGAAAACTACATTGATCAACAATAAAACTACAATAAAACTAATATAAAACAATAATATAAAACAATAATTAGCAATCTGTGCATACTATCATCAACACAAGTGGGCAATGGACCATTATGTTTGGTTTGAGCCAGTTGTTTGAAGTTCTCAGTCCAGCTGTCAGGTGAAGAACTTGGAGCAGGCTGGCTGAAGCTGCCATCCAGCTCACCACTGTGACCTGGAAGTGTATGAAAGAATCCCACCTGGTTGGGTAAATCTGGTGGTAATTCTAAATGTCACATTGCACTTTTATCAGAATTTGTTTTTTGTGGTTCATTTCCTTCCTTATTGCCACCATCCTTCTTTTCTAGCTTCAAGACAGGTGGTATGAAAAGACACGTGAAGAAAAAATAGAACAGTTCACTTGGGATTAAATGCTGAGTGAGGCAGTGTTTGCTAGAGCCCTATATAAAGTGCTGCAAACGAGGCCATACTGTACAGTATAACTGTAGACTGAAGTGATGAAGCTGAGACTGTGGCAGTACAGTATTACTGACTATGCCTTGTGTTCTATTATACATTCTGGCTGCTCCCCATTGGCTTCTCCTACAGTAAATCAATAAGCACTCTCAGTTCATTATTCAGCTCAACAGAGCTAAAACAGCCTCATACTCATAACCACTTCTGAAAGCAATCTACAGTGAAGCATCAAAAGTCTGACGATGTGTGTGACGATTACTTGAATAATCTTGCTGTTGTACTTATTTCACAGAAGTGAAATCTTGTTCTCTTTGCATCTGGTGGCTACAACATAATGCATATTTCAAGCTTTTTAGGTTAATTTATCCAAACCTTAGAGATTGTTTTCCTTCTCTTTGAGCAGGTGAGAATGATGGCATTCAAGCTCCCAAAAACCACAATGAAACTGCTTGAAATGTGTTCAAGTGGACTGAGATGTGGACCCTAGTCGGAATACCAGAGAAGATAAAAAAAAGAACAAGCAACGTTAAGTGCAGCATGATTTTCTGATGAAAGTCATTGGGAAAACTTTCCTTTGACAGATTACAAGCACTTGAGAATATGAAAAGGTCCTTACTAACTTTTTTTAACTAACATGTTTCAGCAGGACAAAACCATAATATACACATGGCTGCCAAGATTGTATCTATTTCACAGTCACAACGTGTTTAAAACAAATCAAAAGGATGAAACTTCACTTGCAGGTAAAATTAAATGTGCAGTAGTTTGCTTTGATCTCAGTTGGAGTTCGCATGCAAGGCATACAGACGGCCAAATCGCAATTTTGAGTATAGCAAGCAAAGACAGCCCTGTCGCCACTCAATTCTAGAGACATAATTCCTCTTGTGGGATCACGAAAGTTACTAGACTAATGGTTGTCATTGCTTGCTCTCAAGATTTGTATCTCTCTGCAAGCTCACAATTCTTAAAAGTCCAAACTGAAATCACAAAAGTGATCCCTCACAAGGGAAAAAGTCAAATGTATTGTTAATATTTTATTACTTTTTTTTGATAAACCTTAGGAATGCTCCTTTATCCTTCAAGCCTCGGAGTGGGTGGGACAGTGATGGTGTAAGTTATTGTTTGAGTGACAGCTGAGCCAGCAGGGGCACAGAGACACAATGTAAACACTGCACTGGTGCACTTGCCCTGGCAACCGTTGCTCTCAAGCCAAGAACAGACCGCATTTTGTTAGTGGTGGTACTGAAAAATAAGGATCACACCATTTTTAGCATCTAAACTGACTGATATGGACATTCGCAAGTTGTCAAGCTGTTCAGTGTGTAACAGCTAATTAGATATCTAGCCTAACAACTTGTGTTACAACTGCACTGTTTGCTGGTGGATGTTAATTTGATAGTTTATTCAGCAATCCAAGGTGCAACACAAGACAAATCTCCAAACCTGTAAATAATACGGAGACATTAGCTTGGAAGCTAATGTAGGTTGCATTCAAAGTTTGATTTCTTGTAGATATGCTAGCAGCGTGCCTCTAGGGATGGCAATGTACTCTAACCCTGTCAGTTGGCTGGTCCACCACTTTGGTCCATACTAAAATATCTCAAAAACCACTGCATGGGTTGCCATGAAATTTTGTACAAACATTCATGGTCCCCAGAAGATGAAGCTTACTGACTTTGATGATCCCTTCACTTCCCCAGGCGCCACCACTAGGTTGACATTTACAGTTTTACAGCCAAGACATTTGGTGCAGACTTTCATGTTCCCCACAGGATGGTCTGCTCGCTAATCGGTGGCGCATGCCAGTGGTGCTGCCAGTGTTGGTGTTCTCTCTGTATCTGTATCTGTGTTCGATTTTGGTCGACTGCATTTTGGATTGGTTCTAATTATCCTTCCTTTCCTTTTTGAAAATTAATTTATGCACATTGGGTTTAGGTAGGTTCTCCATAGGTCAGTTTCAGATTGAATCCAAAAGCTTGGACTCATGGAGACCTCCACCACAGTATGCTGCAGCAGATAAAAACATCCAATTTAATTTCAGTTGAACTTGAAGGTTCCTTTTGATTTTGTACGCTCCTTAAACAGTTGGTCATTAATGAACTTCCACAGACTGGATGCAAAACGAAACAATGTATCTCATCCTTGCATGATTTGGACCAAATTAAACAAATTGTAGGTGTGATCGCACCCTCAGATTTTGTGGAGTACCACCATTTCTACTACAGTCTTAGGCTTTCTCTCACAACTCAGCTCAGGAGCATACAGACCACAGAGGGGTGTCTTCCTCTCAGCTAGTCATTTGCAATACATGCTAGGAAGTGACACTAATTGCAAAAACACAGCTTCTATACAATGGCTGTTCACCAAGTCTGGCAAGCCTGGGCTGTTGTGGTTTTTGTCCCAGAAGTGAAAAGATACAGCAGAGCCCATTCTGGCACAAATGCACAATGCATGTACGCTGGGCGGGGGGGTGTAGGGGGATGGGAAGCCATTTTTAGAAATTCAGGGGGCGTACAGGGAACCATGGGCTGGTGTGAAAAAGCCCAGTGTGTTCCTGGTTCACGTTTCTCTCTCTCTCTCTCCTGCGGTGCTAATGTTTTTAGCTGGGTGAGCCATGAAGGCTTTGCAGTTGTCACGACTGATCTCAATATTGTAGATTTTAATGTGTGAATAACCAGCATGTTTTACACACAACAGACACTGAATAGTAGAAGGAGGGTGTATGACACGTACAGTGGCAGAAACAGGTGAATTTGTCAGTGTGTAAGCATAATTCAGTTTTTAAATTTGAAGTTTCCTGACTACAACGGACACCAAACTATATTACCTATACTATTATGTCCATTATCCTGTTGCAGTTATAGTGGTGATTACAGTTACAATGGTTGGATATGTACAGTTTACAGTAGCATTCTGTTTACATAATATAACATTTATTGTATCCTTATTTTTTCTTATCTTTTTAAATACATGTGAGGCAACTGCTTGGTGGAAGATGCAAGGAAACACACTAGAAATCACTGGTTGTGAAATGTGTTTAGCACTGATGCAATAATGGGTTAATTTTACCCAGTGCCCATGGGTAGAAAACTACTCAACACAGAGGGTTGTTTTGATCCAATAACCCAACAGTAATATAAAATAAAAATAACACACTGGGGTAATACATCCCATCAGTACTGTTCAAAGTTAACCCAGTATTGTGTTACATGCCCCCCATGCTGGGTCAATTTTTAAGCCAGTGACTTTTTAAGACAGGGTTGTTTAAGACAAGAAATGTCTTGTTTTATATTGTTTTTCAGCTGGATGAGTCATCAAAACATTGGTCACGACTAGTTCCAATATTGTGTGAATAATCAGTGGGATGTAATAAACACAACAAACGTGAACAATAGACCTAGACTGTATGATGGAACCAATGTATTGGCAGAAATCAGGCAAACCTGACAGCATCCACTGTCTTTCTGATTACTGGAAGACAACTACATTTAAAGTGGGACTATGTAACATGCTGAACAGCGGCCACTGCAGTCATAAGCAATTACAGGATAATGGCACATTGAATTTCCCTTCATTTCCCAAGACTCTCTTGAGTCAGTTGCTTTAAAGGCATTAGCAAAAGATGACCTGTTTGAGAGCGAGTGGAATGGGAAGACAAGGTATGGTCTGTTTACTTCTTGTTTTAATTTTGTGCTTAAAGCATTGAAATGCTTATCTGTTACATGCTAAAACATAGTGAAACAGTGGCACAAGTAGAGTTGAGTCATCAAGTCACCAAACTGACTTGGCAATGGCAGTTACACAGCAATATCTATCAAAAGTTTTAGCCACCATTAAACCAGATCCAGGACTACTATGTACCATGGTCCTGGAACACAGAAACACAGAAACAATGCCAGGAAAGTGTAAACTTACAAAAAACACCAATTACTAAGACTAAAAAGTTATTTTCCATTAAAATCATGTCAAATCAATCATTGTGCAGGATTTTTTTTTATCACTCTCCGACTGGAGCTCAGCTCAGCAGCAAAGCACTGGCTACAACCATAATACTCAATAAAACTGTAGTCTTCTTTAAATATTTTCTGGCAGCACTGAGTGCACTGCTGCTGAGCAGCACTCCAATTGTGGGTGAGGAAGAAATCCTGCACCATCTTTGATTTGACATGGTTTGTATTGATTTTAAGGGAATAAAACTTTCTTTGTCTTCGTAATTTGTGATTTTATTACTTTGCACCTGTCATAGACAGGCATTTGACATAGATTTTCGATCTGTATCCAATTTTATGAGCTGCAGAGTGACTAAAATGTCTGGGGTGAGGGAGATGGCCATCCAGCAGCATGATACGTAGTAGCCATCATAGGGTACTGGTCATACCAGACCATGTAAGGCTGTATTAGCAAAACCCCTGATTGTATTGAATTGTGTAAGGGTGTGCTTTATAGCTTATGAATTTCACATTTAATTTGTAAGAAAAAGATTGTGTTTTTTGTATTATCTTTTCTAAGATGTATAGTCACAGTGTAAATACCTAATCTTTTAATTTTGCAGGTGCAGCAAGAAACCAAATAAGCTTTGTCATGACATAAGACATAAGGTTTTTTTTGTATCTAGTAAAATGATATGAATTAATTTCATGAACTAGCAGCAGGCAGAATGTGTCGTCAGTATCTTCATTAATTTGAATAATTTGCTTTTGAATTCTGTTTCAGAAAAAAAATATGCATACCTTCAAAATATGTATAATCATGCAAGATCTGAGGAGAGATTGAGTGTACTGTTGTGTTTCAGTAACATGAAAGGGAGATAGATACACAATACACTATTTGTGCATTCACCCGCTTGGTGAGAAAGTGCATGTTTGTTACATGCGAGTTAAGATCACATGTAGAAGACTAGAATGTGATATGTTCAGACAAGTGATCCAGCACGAAGGCTCAAGAACAGCATCAGTAGTTTCCAGCTGACCCTGCTGTAGCCTGGGAGACTCCTCACTCAGTCAGGCAGAAAGAAGAGAGACAAAGAAACCACATCAAGTCATGGGGGAGCTGATGGGAAAGTGATACACAGTGAGTGACCTGGAGAACAATGCATCTCTGCTCGGCCTGTGGGCTGCTGGAAGGCTGAGAGAGGAGATAGCAGAGACGTAGACTGACTCACTGAGCTGAGTCTCATAAGAGGAGCTGTGAGCGTGGTGATCCATATGTGGGAGGACAGGCTTTGCTTTCATGTCCACTCCATCGTCTTTTAAAATGACAAGAAGTGGTAGTATTAAATTCCTAAGTGGTAAAATATGAGCAGATGTTTCCAAGTGATAATTGAAGCCATTCAACATGCAGTGAGTTCATAGGAGCTTTACCATTTGTTGTTGTAAACACCTCTGGCTCTAGCGTTGTCACAATACCAGAATTCTATCTTTGAACCCAAATTTTAATAACTACATTAGATATTCATAACAACTACAATACACTACCCCATGAGAAAAACCATGAAGCAATGCCACTGAACAACTATTTTGCTTAATTTTGTATCTTTATTTGGGTGGCTCTTTTATCTCTGTAAGATGAATATTTTGCTATTTTCCTCAGATGGGATTCAGTTTAGGTTCTTGTGGGCTGCTTGATGGTATTCTATGTGTGTTTGCCCCCACAGAGATTGATCTCACTGTAATACAGAGAGCCAAACTGGAGTTGCCAGCTTCTTTCAAAGATGTAGTTTGTTCTACTAAATTCTGTAGAATCAACCTCAATATGGCATTTTGAGTGATGGGGCACTCTATAAGGATGGTAGATTGACACATTAAAGGGACAGTTCAACAATTTGGGGCATATACATTTTTGTGTTTTTCACCCAGAGTCAAAAAAAATCAAGATCAATTTAATCCCTGTGCTTCCAGTGGAGAGTTAGGTCTAGGTCATGTGTCGACTAGTCTAGCACAAAGACTAGAGCCAGGGGAAACAGCATACCTACATCTAAACTTGAATTATTTTTATGAGTGGCCAATTAAGGTGACCACCAATTTTACACATCAAAGTCTGTTTGGGGTCTTGAGTACGACTGCATATGTGAATATATTTGTATAAAGCCAGGTTTTGACACGAAAGAGGAAGGCATGTAATAGAAAAGATGATATATCTCAATTCTTGCCATTATACAAATTCATTCAGAGCTTTCAATCGCGCTCTTCCTGAACAGATGGAGTTTGTTCAGTTGGTACTACTTAATTTTGTGTTTGTCTTAATAGTTTGTTTTTAAGGTCAAGAAAGAACTTTCACGCTCAATATCACACAAATACAGTATTTTAATATCACAACCATATGTGCATATGAGATGTGGTGTGTGGTGCATATCTGCACTATGGTATGTTGTAGTTCTTGTAGTTCTATGTTTGTCTTGATTTCTGGCCCACTTTTTGTCCCATGTGCACTGCACCATGGCCACTACTGTCATCTGTTTAAGGACAATGTAAAAATCTTACTTAATAGAGATAAAATCCTTCAGATGGACGGAGACCCCGAGAAGCTTGCAGTGGTTGGTCATGTAGCTGATGTTAGTCAGGATGATTTTCTTCTTATACATTTTCCCCACTTCAAAGTCCTAAAACAGACAATTTACTGTAATGTTAGTCTATTGCTATTAAAATCCATCAATGAAAACTGTGAATTAGCTTTTCATAGCTTTAAACAGGAAAAATGCACATTACACAGACGTTCATTAGCATTTGTTCTGCTATAAGACATGAATTCACATGATAAAGTCTTTTCAGAGGTGATGTTTTTACAGAACCAGTACACTACTGGTACCTTGAAGAGGATGTCCTCTGGTTTACTGATGAATGGAGGCCCTTTCAGCTGTTTTCCATGAACCTTTTTAGCAGGCATGTTGAGCTTTCCACTGGCCATTGCAGGTTCTTCCTGCTTTACTTCTCTCTGCACCAACATACTTTTCTCATTCAGGAGCTTCTGTAACCACACAGAAAAGCAACAGCTGATTAAAGTCATTATGAATAATCACTATAATAAAACTGTATAATTGTAACCCTGCAACATAACAAATCAAAATTCACTGACATTAAACGTCTCTTTATAAAGAATACGGTAAAAGAACGGCAGAAGTAGGAAACATATTTTGATAGTATGCCTGGTGACTATGAAACAAAATCTAACTTTCTGTAATGATGAATGTTTTCAAAAAATGTTTTTGTTACTTGTAAGTTGCAGCTGTTTCATCAGTTTTTCCATTTTTGTTTGATTTTCTCCTCTGAATGCTAGGGCTCTGCGTGAATAAGAACTGTATGTAATATTCTCCTTCTGACTGAGTGGAGAAATATGGACCATATGTCATTAATTGCACAAAAGATGAAAAATCATTTAACATAAGATTACAAAATAAACGGAATATTATAATGATGCACCTCCTATAAGCTTAGTCTGCTGTAATATAAAATAGGAGACATTTCTGCTGATCATTGTCAATTGTCCATTGTTCAAAACTAACATCTGATACCAGCTTCGTGCTCTATCTTATGGTCAGTACATGGTCAATATAAAACTGCAGTAAAGAAATGCTAAAGATATGTTTGAGGTGATTTAGAAAAGGTGTTGCCAGTACATAGTTTGTTCACCAGAGAGCACAGACAAATGTGTTTTTCAACAGTAAAATGTCCCACTCAGTACATATCGTGGTCACAGTTCATTAAAAGACAAAAATGAATTTATCAAAAAGTGTTTATGTTATGTCTTTGTTTTAAAAAATTAATATCTGCCGATATATCATTATTGGATTTTGAAAATGCTCAAATATCTATGTTGCTATCAGCCTCAAAAATCCGGTATCAGTCAGTGCCAAAACGAAACTTTTTTCTATACCTTACGTTGAGAAAAATAAGCATGTTTTTCTACAAAAGCCTTTTTTCATTTAACATAAGAAGCCAAAGCTCTCAAATGAAAGCTGCCATACAAGAACTCTACCTAAATACTGTATATTATAATTGTGATTTAAATCAGAAAATGGTATCTAATCAGCATTTGATACCAGCTATCAGCACTTAACAATTTTGATACTAGGTGCTAGCAATACATTTTAGACAGTACCAAAAAAGTATTGAGGTTCGACACCAAACCCTGGTCAGAATAATCTGACATAAAATATACAGCATGCTGTCACACAGTGTAGAATAACATTAAGGAGACAAAAGAGGTAGTGTTAAGAGGTTTAAAAGTGTTAAATGTATCTACATGTAAAACTGTGGGGCCCCATTTTTGGTTTTGTCATTTTATCCCTGCTCTATTTTTTCTGTATTGTAAAGCACTTTAAGTGAATACTGACATTTCATCATCATTCTCCCCCTCATGAATCATCTTATTAGCTGTGTTACATTGCTCTGCTCATCTATCGCACTAGCCATTACTGTGTTGAGAAGTAGCCTTCGATGAGGGCATGAATCTGATCTGTATGTTAGGAGGAGAGATCACTTCCACTCGACCGGGTACTTGCTCAGAACTCTGAGCTGTAGCACCGCACTCGCTCTGAGGCCTCAAAGGCACCCGCACAATGAGAAGTGATGCCTGTCGCCCCACATTTCAAGTGTGTGGGGGGCTGGATGAGACAGAGAGCCACCTTACCTCCATGGCAGCGAGCTGGAGACACTCTTGCCTCTATCAAGAACTACCATGGAGCAACCCTTGAGCAAGGCATTTAATTGTCAGATTCAAGAAAAGTCAGAATTGGTGCTGTCACTGTGGCGCAACTCAGTTGTTTGAGTTTGATTGATTAGATATTTATTGAAGTACTGATGAATTCTATACTGTCTATAGGAATCTCATAACTACACCACAGTTGGAAATTGGGCTATTGGGTCAACTTACCCTATGTATACGCATGTTGAAAGAAATGGAAAAAAACATTACCAGCTTTGGATTTCTCAAAGGTCTACAGTGTTCTCAGACTGCATTAGAAAGTCAGTGCTAGTTGCCTACAGGCGCTCAGTGTACTGTATGCTAATGAGTTAGTATTACTCAGGACACAGATAGTGTGATACTTCTATTGTAACAAGTAAAATAGGTTGACCACTTACTCTTTGTGACCCTTTAACCACATTCAAACAGGACATTTTGATTTGATACTGTGTGTTGACCATGTAAATATGGTGATGATAATGATGTTTATGAATAGAACTAATAAAGAGTTTTAATAGATGGATTAGTTTTTGCCAGGGATCATCTTGCGGGAAGGAATTATAAAACAAGCAGCAGCCAGTCAGCTGGCTGGATAAAGCTGCAGCCAACAGGTGAAGTCAAACCTCCAACAAGTTTCCGTACTAGGTTCTCAACACAGATGCTTGTGTTGCACACAATGCAGTTATCCCAACTATGAAGGTCCAGCTGCTGGAAACATGCACAGATGGCACCTATGCCCCCAAGATAATGTACTACCAATAATGTAGCACCAACTTTAAGAATCGCTGGATAATATGTTCTTGAACAATCAATTGATTAATCAATAACAGGACTGCAACTATCAATTATTTTCATTATTGATTTTCTGTAGTTTTTTTCGACTAATTAATTTATCGTTAAGTCAATAAAATGTCAGAAAATACTGAAAAATACAATTTCTGAGATTCTGAGGTGACGTCTTCAAGTGTCCCGTTTCGTCTGATCAACATCCAAAACCCAAAGGCATTCATTTTACAAAGATATAAAACAGTAAATAGCAAAGTATCAAATTTGAGAAGCTGGAACCAGTGAATGTTAAGCATTTTGCTTGATAAATGACTTTTAAACAGAAACACTGTTGTTGATTAATTTTCTGTTGATTGATTAATTAATCAATGAATCGAGCAATTGGTACAGAACTAATTGCTTGCATCCCTAATGTAAATTATTTCTTTTTTAATTCAGACAGTGTTGGTAAATAGAAAAGCTCATATCTAAAAACATTAGTACAAAATATCTGATCGCTCAAGCTCTTCCTAACTCGCTAATTCAGCACTGTGGCTGGATTGAGACTTGGTGTCTCTTTTTACTGCGATGAGCTTCACAGAGAGAATGTGCAGTTTTCCTTCCAGATCCCATCCCCCTAATGCACTTGCCCCAACAAACTAGTACTGTAGGAGTCAAGGAACGATCCCTCACTGGTTTCCCATTGGCAAACACTGACAGTTGTGTTTATTGGATCATGCTAACAAGCTAGAGGTACAGCTACTGGGAATTGAACCTGAGTTTTGTCCCTGCCCCGACCCATGCAACCTAAACCCCCAATTTTCAACCAGCCTGATTACATCAGTGAAAAAAGAAATCAGTTGAATCAGTTTTGTTGTTTGCATCAAATCTGCTATGCAACAGTTTCAAGTCAATTAAATATTGGCTTTCACTGGAATTATTCATACAACATGCTCCAGTTTGCAGGTGGGGATTTCATCTGTTGAAAAATATGCAATAAGCACATCCATAGAAAAACGATGTGCCTGCTGTGAATGGGACATGATTTATGAGTGTTTAATTTTAGCAGCTTGCAGGGATTTGCTTTTGGTTCGCAGTGGCTGTTGTTTTAGTGCACCTTATCGTTCTGGTCCCACAGCCCAGAGAACTCAGGCTCAGCCAGGCTTTCAGCAAGGCTCTGGTGGTCCACTTTGTGGTGCATGGTGTCCTCCAGGTCTTCAACAGAGGAATCAGAGGAAGCTGACGATGAGCTGCTGATGTCACTAAACTCTCTCAACTGTTGGACAAATGCACACACATTGGGTCATATTGTTCAAAAAGCGCTGTATTTTTTTACACAGTCATTTCACAAATGTCATCCCAGATGTTATGAGCCACTCACGATTGTGGCTCTCTTCTCAGTGGCTGATGGGGGGCTGGGATCCAGGTAGCGCAGGAGCTTCTCTCTTGCCCTCCCCAGAGATGGGAGCTTGTCAGTGGTTGAGGGTTTAGGCAGTAGTGCCTGGTGCCTCTTTCTGCTCTTTAACAGCTGTTCCTCCTGAAGGATTTTTAACACAATCTCCACTTTCTTTGACTTCTGCCTCTCCTCGAATTCCCTGAGAAAGGCAAATCAACAACACTGCATTATACTGAAATGCGGTCATGTATCCTCAGCACGCAGCGAGAGAAAACACCCACACACTGCTGCATGGAGTGGGAGTGGAGGACATGCATGTGGGAGAGGAGAGGAGAGGAGAGGAGAGGAGAGGAGAGGAGAGGAGAGGAAAGGACGTACTCTTGTTTTCGTTTTATGTCCTCTAGTTGTTTCTGCTGGTACATATGCTTGATACTGTTGATGCCTTGGGCCTGCAGGGATTCTCTCAGCTGTCTCTGTTGCTGCTCTTTCTTCTGGGCATTTGCTTTAGCTCTGCTTTGCTGGACCCGTAAGCTCTCCTAAAGAAATTACACCAGATTAATGAAGCTATACTGTATTTCACCACATGAAGCCTTATGGAGAGTTAATCATTTGAACTAGGAGAGATCAATGTTCCAAAGCTATTTTATCCTAAAATATGAAATGTACCTGTTGAATGCTGAATTGGAAAATACAGCACTAAGCATGATGATGATAGCATTGCAAGACCATGATGATGAGCACATAAGTACTGTCGACAATAGCATACACAGGAGGGGGTGTAGTAATGACAGTAAAATGAAAATGTGGTTTCTGCTTCACATCTCTCCTAGCTGGGAGGAGATTTTGGTCAGAGTGGATGGAATAAGTAAATCCAGGTCCTAATGCCATGTTTTTAAAAAAAATGTATGATGATTTCCTCTGGCTTCCTAATGTAGTCTACCGAATGTTACAGTCTGGTTTAAATGATCACAGACAGATAACTGCAACTTCAACAAGACATGCCACTACTTCCAACATTCCCACACATATGACACTGCCACATCTCCCATTAAAAACACTGGTAGTAATTCTGTAAAAGCTACACAACCCAACAGCTGTCATGGGAAGAAAAAAATATCTTATATGCAGGAATTAGCAATTTGTGCCCTCAAATGTCCTTAATTTGTGCACATACATAAGTAGTTTGTGTTCTTAAATTAATGTTTTGTTATTATGTTTGCACATAAAAGGTTCACTTATGCACTTGTTATCTCATATTGCACTATAGATATGGTAGCTATAGGAAGTGTTAATAATACAGAGCCACATGTTGTGTATCTAATCACTGCTAAAACAACAACCATAATGCCACAGTATTAGTATGTGAGGGTGCTGTTGCTTACTTGGGTGGCTGCTATGTTAGATTTCAGCGACTTGACAGCTTGTATCCTCTTTTCCAGTAACTCCCTGTTCTGCTGCTCCTTCTTGGCCAGTTGCTGATGCATCCTGAATGAAACAGAGACAATCACAAAGCATGGGAATGCTCAAATACAGTACAGAGAGAAAAACAAATTTGCCGCTTGGGACTGAAACTTCCAGGAGCTGAGCAACATGAAGGTTAATTATTATAAATCAGAGAAATGCTTTTTTCTCTATAACCATGATCCTCTGAGCTGTCACATGGTAAATAGTAAAAGAAAATACTATTCACTTTAGTTTTTAGGTGGTAAATACTGATAGAAAATAATGTTCAGCTCAGGTTCCAGATTGTAAGTACTGAATGGGAACACGTTTTCCTCACTCCCTGACATAGCATTCTCATCACTGTTTTATATTAATACATATAAGCATGTATAAAACCCTCCACCAATCATTCTATTTAAATGAACAGATACAAATTGTATTATAACAACACAGATTTTAACATAATGACCTTTTTGGGGAAACAAAATTGGAATGGTAGGATGAAGGTAAGCAGATAAAGTAATCAGACAGAGGTGGAACTAAACAAAATAGAAGAAAATAATTATAAAAACAGAAAGAAATCAACAACATTGACGCTTAAACCCCTGTTTTAAAGGTCTGTCATCCTCTGATTGGCTGATAGTTTTGGCTGTTACTAGACAATGACTTCTTTCAATACTTGGAGCAGAAAAATAATGTTAATCAAAGGCCCCGTTATATAAATAGACAATAATTATATTTTGTTTGTTGGCAAATTGTCATGGTATAAGCGGGGTAATCCACTCAAAGCAGTGTGATTGTTGAAAAATACACATGCTGCAAGGGGGCTTTTAGTTACCATGTTGTGCTTGATTTGTCTGCGGCACTCAACCCCAAGCCCACTGCTCCTACTGAAGATGTAAAATAGGTTAAGTAATTTCCTAAAACAGCTGGGCACTGTAGTCTACAGTAAACATTATTCAAACACTATGTGCGGTGCATGTAGGCTTGACTCAAAATAAACCACAGTGCCTCTGTTCATGGCAATGAATGAACATGTGAACCAGTGTAACAATGTGGCTCACTGATGTGTTTTTAATAATTTTTTGGACAACAATGGAGCTAAATGGTACAGAGGTTGGTTTTGGTCTTTTAATGTTTTTTTATGACAGTAAGAAAATATATAATATTGCCAGCCTTATCCTTTAAGGTTTAGAGGTGGACCTATGGTGACTATAATGGATTTCCAAAACTCTTGCCCTCACTGGCAACAAGGACACTTATCTTAGTAGTGACCAGTCAAAGTCACATGAGCCCACTGTCACCCTAGACTAGTATAGACCAGAACAAAAACCTAAATTTCATGTACAAGACAGTGTTTTTTATAGTTAGAATATTTTGGGAAATATCATGACGAACTTGAATCACTTTTTTCTGCTCAGATCTGATCTGCTGTTCACTTTCATCCAGAACTTTTCTGTATGAATTTGAGCTCTTTCAAGTATCTTGTCTAGCCTGCTTATAATATATTTTGCCAGCATGAGTGAATGATCAATAGGATGTGTCATTCTCCAATGAGTCCTCTGAGATACATCATATTCTTGTTCCAGTCTAAGCCCTGTTTATTGGCTTAAAAGCCGATTACCTTTTAATGGTCTCTTTCAAATACTTGGCAGCTATCTTGCGGCTCGCCTGGCTCTCTTCAATTTTCTTCTGACATTCAGCCTCCTCTTTCTTCAGTATGGCTGCCTGTTTACTATTAGAACACAATCACAGACACTTATGCACATAACATCGGTCTTTACATGGCTATTCAAGGTTCATTTAACTGATTCTCTATACAGACTTCTCATAAAAAGAATCAATGCCATACAATAATTTTACAGGACTAAAATACTTTCATAGGGGAGTGATACTTTGAATACACATTAAGACACATTGCATTTGATCTCACTTTAGTGCATAAATAAGTAATATACAATCTTTTACCGTGTGCGTGCAAGTGGTATTTCGCTTAAAGTAGATGTTACATCTTCTACTTATTTGTCTATATACTAATATCAATAATTCTCAATTTTGTATGCATAACAGAACAGTGCTTGTCAGACAAAACAAAAACAGTGCAGTATTAATAGAAAAGATGGTTGTTTTTCCTACTCCCTGAGATGCTGCATCTTGAGCTGCAGGTTCTGGCTGGCTTTCCACTCCTGCTGTAGCCTTGTCGCTACCTTCTGGGCCTTAAGGACCTGGAAAACCCGCTCCTCTTCCTGCACCTCCTGCCGGAGCGAGGAGAACCTGCCAAGCTCCACCTCCACCTCACTCAGCTCCAGTCTGAGGAGCAACGATGTAGAATGAGATGGATGTAGATAGAACATGAAGTTGAAGATGCTGATGACTGATGGCGTATATTATCTACCAGCTGTAGCAGAGGTAAGAAGCTAGACCTATATGGAGCTGCTGAAGCACAATGCTTAATTTTGCTCTCTAGTTTTTATTCAATTGTGATTAAGAACAGATCAATCAACTGAATCAATTGGTCTAAGAGGAACATACTGTATTTGATGGGTGACTATTGGAAAAGTGTATGAAACAGCATTCAAACCATTAGAAGACAGAATTTTCCTTCAGAAAACTTCCTTACAGCAGAATGAGGCAGGATTCCTTATAGGTTTTACATAATGAGCAAAACTGCCCCACACCACAGTGTGATGATTTTTATGATATAAGGTCCAACGTAAGGGAAAGGTTTTTTTTGCATATCAAACTCTTGAGATGTTAGCATGGCGTAATTGTTTGCTTGGCAGTAAAAGTCTCCCAGCGAAGATGAATGTTTACAGCATTTATTACTGTGGTGCAGCTGCAGACAGTGTCGAGTAAACCTTCTGACTCAAAAGAGCACTGTGTTAGAAAAACACACAAGCGGCTGCATTGGTGTGGGTGTGTTGTTTCAGGTCGTTGAGATGCTGAAATACAATCCAGGGAGTCCAGTTTGAGAAATAGACCCATGGGTTTGAAGGTTTAACAGCAGTAACACCATTACACAGGATAACTGTACAAATGTTCATGTCACAAAGCTTACCCATCTGACTGTTGTTGTCACATTGCATTATGCCAAAAATTTAGGCAGGTTGTGTTTTTTTTTTTTTTTAACCTGAGCTCTCTGTGTTTGCTCCCCCAGTGACAACGCAATGGTCCCATTTAAATAAATGAGGGGGCTGCGTTTTCCACGCAGTTCTAATGCCTGTCAGAACGAGACCTTAATATCGAACCGTTTTCCTCTCTGACTCACTCTTGTTGCTTCAGGTCAGTGTTGATGTGGCCCTCCAGCTCTTCCTCACTCTGCAGCTTTTGACACAGATGCTTATGCTGGGCTCGCAAACGAAACACTGACACACTGCAGAATGAAATAAGCAAAGAGTGGAATAAACATGGGTTGGACAAAACAGAAACATCTCAGGCCAGTCACTGTTTGTTAATTCTGAACTTACCTGTTGTCTGCTGCTTTCTGTCGCTCTATCTCTTTCTCCAAGTTATCCCTCTGCTCCAACAAACTTTCAATGTTCTGACGACAGAGTTTAAGCTCTTCTCTAGAAAGAGAAACACAAGATAACAGAGACAAGTTCAAGTGTTGACATAAAGAAACATATCAGATCAAAGCCAATCAAAAGGAACATTTCCAAGGCTGTTAGAGTTCAACGTGTTCAGAGCATCAGGCTAATGGATTTCCTTGTGGCCATTGCAGCAAAAGGAAGGTAATTCTGTCAGCTAACAAGGTAATCTAATGAAGGTTTCGAAAAGCTGAGAGTGGACACACACACCTCAACAGCTTTGAATTGTCCAAAGTTCTTTTTGCAGTCTAATGGTGTGTAGCACAACAATCTGTGATTGGGGGAAAACGCTATCATAAAAAGAAAATCATGGCACATGGTACAGTAAAAGCTGCAGATTGGTTAAAAGCCAGGTGTGCTTAGGTTCCATTAAACTCATGTTTGATCAGAGCACAGTGCAGCTCCACTCTGACCATTGATGTTTTGTGCTAAAGGGAAATGACAGCCATTTTTGCTAGGGACTGCATCACAGTTCATCGGGCGCTTAATGGCTCGTAGTGCAGACAAATAAAAAGAGGGAAGAAAAGTGGGGAGAGAGGACATTATGGGAAATGTTCTCTCTCCAGCTGAAATGATTTCCTGCAAATTGCTGAATCAATTGGTACAGAAATGATTGGCCCTGTGTGAAGAGGGCAAGAGGGGAAAGACCTGGGAAAGTGGAATAACACTGAAAAAAAAGATCTTTCTAGAAACTGAAAAGATTGTGGAAATTTGTTTTTTCTTAGCAATGCAACAACCTGCGACAAAAAGACACTTGTGACAATGTGAATTCTGGTATTCTTACTAAAAAAGCAAATGCAAAGTTTTTCATTACGTGTACAGGTTTCAGTAGAGTCTAGAAAGGCACAGGGATCTCTATCTAGCTTAAGGAGTTACTGCGGCTCCAGGGGTCTGTTAGTTGCCAGGTCCAGACCTGGCTTTCAGCACGCCATGCTCCTTCTGTCTGTGAAAGCAGTCCAGCTGGTCCAGGTTTCGCCTCAGCTTGAACATCCGTGCAGTCTCGGCATAACTCCTCTTCTTACCGTTGTTTGCGGCAACTGCAGGGTCACCATCACCATCACCATCGTCATCGTCCTGTCTTCGGGCAGATGCAAAATGACATTTAGGAAAGGTTGCATGTATAATGGAAACTTATTTAATGGAAATTACCACAATTATGCTTGGAGGTGTTTGTACTGAGGTTTTACGTTGTAAACGACATAACTGATCAATTTTGGAGAAAACAGACAAAATTTAACTTATTTTCTATTAACATATATTGAGAATCACGTTAAGTCACAGTGACTTGATGTTCTAAATACTGAGAGAGAGATAACAGGATTAAGGATTAATACATAGACATTTGTATTTCATTGTATAAATATGATATGACTGACAGACAAGCAAGAAACACTCACTCATACAACTCTTCTAACCACTCCAAATCAGGAAGAAAGGCTGGCTCTTCTTCTTTACATGGCTCCTGGTCTGGACCATCTTCTGAAATATACAGCTACATTAGTGAAGATATCCCAGTCTCTTAAAAGGTAAAATAGACCGTTATATGTATATGTGTCAGTATGAACTAAAGAGAAGGCGGTATCTTAGCGGCACCAAGTACAGACTACAAACTGCATCAACAGGAGCTGTCACTCACCCTCATTGTCCTCATCAGTGCTGAGGTGGACACGCAGCAGTCCACAGCTGTCTGACGCCTCATCAAATGGACTTCCCCTGTCTTCGACGTCCATTTCACCTTATTTATGAATAACATAGGCGCATATTATCATACAAACCTGTAATTTATAGGTATAACTTCGATACATCCTTGAGAAACCTCTTCAGTAATCCGCCAATCTAATGTAGCGTTACTCACAAAACTTAGAGTCGATTCATTATCGTCTTGCTCATGTTGCGTGTCAGGAAAAGCCGCTGGTCTCATTTAAAAAGTTGAAACTTCATTTTAAAATGTTGTTTAGTGAATTATATGTATGCCGATTCCAAGATTGGCTCTTACCGAATTGCAGAAGATGTTAAGTCATATTTTTTGGGTTATATGACACTGTCAGTAAGCAAAGCAACATTCAATAACCAGATTTCCGAATGGAGTTTAGCGTCATTTACTCGACAGGGGTTAGCTAAGCTTGTAAAGCTAGACAGCTGGGCAACTAGCGAATGCACAATTAATGCTGAATTTAGGCTGTAACACATTTAAAGTTTACAACTTAATTTAACAAACACTACGCCGTTACCTCTCTTAACCAGGCTTTCCTTCTCTTGGCAAGATATCTTTTTCTTACAGCAAAAGTTAATCCGCCATGTTTGTTAGTGTTTCCAAGGAGACGGGACGCACGGGGCAAGGCCTTGACGCCCCTCGAGACGCCGATCAACTGAAACCACCTGCTGGTGGCAAAATACTAACAGTACTAAGTATAATGACAAAGTGTTTTTTGTTGTTATAATCCATTTGGTCTGCCGAAATTACCCAAATAAGACGTTAAAATAAGAGCAAAAAACAATAAAATCACATTGCACACCAGTTAATGGCAGGCAAAGCACTTGAACTCTATGTTAAAATACGAATCGCCATGTTTCCATTAATATATAGCCTACAAAAAATGTTGTTGTGCTTCTAATCGCAGCACTAATTAAAAGTAGGCTATTTTCTATTGAATGAATGACGCAGACATTTTTTTACCCACAATAACAGTGATCTTTTGTGACTTTTTAACTGTTCTGACCTTTTAATATAATTTTCTTCACCAACACTGGTTTATTTCTTTGGTCTGATATCAGTCAAACACTCAGCAGAAAATATCTCAGCTGCTTCAGAAGGAATGATAAATCTGTGAGTTATGCAAAATCTTTTGTCAAGCATGCAAAATACTGTATGGCCCTATCTGATTTACATGGGGAAAAAGACATTAATTTGTAGTTGATCAGTATTGCACTGGCACAATGTGCTTTTTACTGGAAAGAGTCTCTTTTATTTGACATAATAAAGCTTTCATTCAATTCATCATACTGTAATAAGAGGAATTCAGAAGAGGAGGAAGGAGAGAAGTGTGTGCCTTACAGTAGGCTTTTAACATATTGAAATCTTGTGATAGTCTACAGGAATATATTTTGCTATCACCATGGGAGACTGAATAAATAAGTGTGCATGTGTGATGTAGGATAGGGGGCAGGTTTTGTTGGAAAGATAAAGGCAGAGCAAAATAACTGCAAGGGAAGCTGCAGCTAACATAAAGAATGGATCAACAGGAGGAAAACAAGTGAGCAGAGAGAGATGGAGAAAGAGAATACATGAGGGTGAGAGGAATAAAAGGAATAAGAAATAGTTTGCGTTTGAGAGACACAGAGAATACAAACTTATGCAGTGCATTGCAGCGTGTACTGTTGCCTGGCATCTTCATACCAAAAGAACTTGCAGCGCAAATCCAAGCGGAAGGTCTGGTGGGAAGGAGGGAGGCCTGTCTCTGCTCCCCAGGGTGAGGCACCAGAAACCAGGGCAGGTGCACTGCTGCA
Source organism: Oplegnathus fasciatus (assembly GCA_003416845.1). NCBI lineage: Eukaryota > Metazoa > Chordata > Actinopteri > Centrarchiformes > Oplegnathidae > Oplegnathus > Oplegnathus fasciatus. Next base: position 708,459 of record NTHP01000138.1, on the reverse strand, counting down.
ACTATGCACTGAGCGACTCTCCCCACAGCATATGAAAGAGGTTACTGAGGAGGAAATAAAAGCCTGCAAATTTTAGCAGAACGGACGATACATTTCTTATTGTAAATTATATCCTATATTTGATTGTTTAATCAAACTGAGTGGAGATTAAAATGCTTACTGTGATTATACCTCTGGGACCCGTATTATATTTCTATAATATAATAAATCCCTTGAAATATCACTGTGGGGAGCAAGATGTGTTTATAACTTTGCCTTGTTGTTTTGTTTTTGCTTTACAATCCATTTTAACATTTGCGAAGGCTTCTTGTATCCTGGTGACCTTATTCAACTTCATGGGGTTTTACAGTGGGTAGATAAAATAATGTGAACACCGCGTGGAGAAGGAGCTGAACATAATTCAACTGATTATAAACATTGGTGGTAAGGTGAATTCACTTAGTCATCTGACAATCAACACTTTGAAACACTCTGAAATGAGTTTTCAAAGCAACATGAGACAACGAACAGAAACCATCTGAGCCCAGGCTGCAGGTACATCACTTAGACTTGATCAAGGGAGAATATGATGAAAATCTTATTTAAATACAAATAACAACACTGTTTACAATGATGCACATCTGAGGCTGACTAATTGGCATTTAGTTATTTGCATTGATTACCTCAAGGACTCTATGTTTTCTACACCATGTACTCCGTATACCCCATTAAATATCACTATAATATTAGTTTTGTCTGCAGTGTGGGGATTACTACATCAATATCATAGGCATGTCTGTGGTGTTAAAAGTGTAGTATCTACTGTAGCCGACTCCTATTATACTGTAAATATTTTTAATACTCCTATAATACATGAATTTATATACTGTGTCTGTGGTGTTCATTACACATTTTATATAATGGTTTATGTTCCATTGGTAGGCTATATGGTTTCTGTGTGTGGTGCTGAATGATGACAACAGTAGCTGCTTTGCTTAATGGGATTGTTTTCATCTGTCATCACTAAATTCTGCATTTTTGTGCCTTCGTGCGATGGTTGAAAGTAGAGAAATGACAGGAAAGGAGGGGAGAGAGGGATGCGGAATTACATGCAATAAAGGTTCCCAGCTGGACATGGTTTATGTTCAGCGCCTTAACCCTTAGGCCACCAGAGTGCCCCGAACATATGTTTGAATATGACTTTTGTGACATTAGTGGTCTTATTGTAGGCCTACTTTGTGATATTTTATCTAATCTCCACGGGGTTCCTGTAGAGACTAAATCTCTTCAGATTGTGGTCTTGGGTCCTTGACATGAAAAATGTGATAACCTATGACCCTGATATGAGAAACAGTCTGATCTACATGTGCAACAGAACAGAATTATATAACAGTCTGGGATGGGAACAATCTGGAGGTGTTGGGCTAACAGTGAAACCTCTGAACAGGGTAGTTCCTCATTTTCTCACATGCTGATCAAACATCCATGTCAACCTGAGACAGTCAGCTGTTCCAGAGTCCCATGAGAAATTGTTTAATTTTACTAGAACTCACCACCACAAGTATCCTCATCAGACACAATAGATACAATACATACAGTAAATTTACTTACTGATGTCATGAGAGTATTTAACTTTAACACACCTGAACTACCTGCTACTCTTTTTTAATGAGGCAAGGTCCCCTAAACCAAGAACTTGGGTGCCCCTACCCACTTTGGGTCCCACTGGACCCCTCACTAGTGTTTGTCCTTTTTCCACCAGAGTGAAATGCACCTTTATTTGAGACAGTAATTACCTAATGGAGATGATTCAATTGTGTCAAACATTACATAATATACTGAAGTCCTATGTTCGTGACATGCCTTCCTGCCGCCCCCCCGCCTTCCGTGGCCAGATTGAATCTGACGTTTAGAGGCCAAGCAACGGAGGGATCGACAGATTAGTGACTCTCTCTCTCTCTCTCTGTCTCTCCATCCCTCTCTCTCTCCATCCCTCTCTCTCTCTCTCTCTCCATCCCTCCCTCTCTCTGCTCTGGTGCTGGAGGACAGGCGGCGGCGGCAGCGGTGGATCGGCTCGTTGTTGCGGTCGGACAGGGAGTTTTCCTTTTCCTCGGTGCGCTCTCTTCTTGTGCGCTCCTGGACGCGGAGGAATTGGGGAGCTGATCATGGGGTCACCATCACCATCATCTTCGGCATCTTCAGCAGCATCAGCACCACCACCACACTTTACTTTCTTCTCGGCAGCGCCGGATCGCGAGGAGAGTGCACTAAAATAAAACTCTGTGGCTTTGCCGTCGATTTCCATTCCGGGAAACTTTTCTGTTCTTTGTTTCTCAATTATTTATCATAAAGCGTGTGGAATGGAGTTCCCAACTTTCCTGCTGTCGAGTATTGCTCTGCTCTTCGTTGGAGGGGACATTTTCACCAGGTGAGATCAGCCTTGCTTTTTACTTCTTGCAGGTGTCTTATCACTACGTCGCCCGTTAGTGCAGAGCGCTCAAAAAAA
>NTHP01000138.1:666963-705425 GCA_003416845.1 Oplegnathus fasciatus | reverse complement strand
TTTTTTTTTTATGGAGATGAATGCGAGGCGAGGTGAGTGGGTGCGTTTCTGCGTAGCAGATAATGTCACCCACCTCCAGGCCTGTTCCATGGGGGTCAAATATCAGATGGTGCTATGATGCACATGGATTAAAACAGGCCTCTCTGTGGACGCATTTACAGGACTAATGCAGTACATTTAAACAGAGCAGCCCCTCTGCTTTATAACCAGCAATATGGATGCCCAGTTCTGAGAGTTTAAGGAAAGGAAGGGAATTAACAGATGGTCAGTTGCCATCACAAATATGCCACTGAATTCAGCTTTCGACACCTCCTGTTCAGTGCGTATATTGCTAAAATTAGTCTTTAAAAATGAACCGATCATATTCAAGTGTGGACCTAAAGTGAGGTGAGACTGAGATATTATCAGGAAATTAAAACACTGATCCTCTTGAGCTAATAAAACCTTAAACACGGTGCCATTTAAAGTGATTTTACGCAGTCGTCACATTGAAATTTAATCCAACCATGACCTCTGGTTGTCAGTATTCTCCGGATTATGAATGACCCTCTTACAACAGATTTCTTGAATACAAAACAGTATGCTTTTGTCAGCTGGGCAAACGTGGTGCATCTTAACCAGATGGATGAGTTTTAGTGCTTTAAACTTTATATTTATGTTTTCAGTATAGGCCTTCAGTACATTCATCTGTGTGCAGTCGAAATGCCCTCATGCTCTTGTCCATAAGCTTTCACAAGCATCCAATTCTTAGGATAACCAGCATCTAGCCTACTACTGAGGCCCAATTTCCCCAAAGCCCATATGCTGGCAAGTGCCTCCACTGAAAAGGGCAAAGGGTGAAGCTACTTAAGCTTTGGGTGAAATTTGGGCAAATCACTTCTATTGTCCCTCTTGGCTGTTCACCAGTAGAGGGAGTAATAGCTATTGTAATTGGATTTTCCTGCCTCTAGTCACTGCTGTTATTATTATTTTGTTCTCAGTACAATGCAGAGTGTAGGCTTTTTCTTGCACCTCATTATGTGTCAGCTCTCTCTCTCTTTCACTCTCTCACGCACACACAATCATGCACGCACACACACATTGCTGTTTTGCCTTTGGTGGTTGAAAGTTGCTAACTGCTTGGAACTGCTCCCCCCCCACCCCCCTTCTGAACAGAATTACTCTGTTTCTCTTTTTAGCTCCTCATTTATCCATTTCACAAAAGTTGCGTAGCTAAGTTATGCCTCGCCACCTTTGGTGTGGCGTCAATTTCACAGCTTTTCTTTCCAGCTGAAGTGTCACTTACCCTTCACTTCACCAAACACAATCTGCATCTAATTGATAGTGTACAGTGATAGTGTGATAATGATATCTGCAACAGAGGCGGCAAGGACAGCAGGACCTCAAATAGAATATCGAGTGTTAAGAATATAGAACATACCAACACTTTGCACACAGACTGTAGTGGTCCTTACAAATGTTTCCGAGAGCAAAGAATCTCATTGCTTATTTTAACCTCAGTGGATACTGTCTAGAGTTTAAGTTTATTAAAATGATTGAATCTGTGATTGGCTTATTGGGCAATCTGGCCATGTTAAAAACATACAGTAGATATGAAACAATAAGGCTGGTGAGATTTCTATATTGTCAACATGAAAAGACCCACAATGAATTGATGTCTGTTGTCTGATGAAGTGTTGCCTGTGTAGCTAAAGGCTGATACTGTATAGCTTATTCCTCTGTGCCTTCATTGTTGTCCAAAAACTGTTCGCATATACACTATTCTGCTGCTGTAAATACTGAACAGCCCGCCAAATGTGTATTAATCTAAGGCTGAAAATAGTCCCCAGCAGATGCACTATTTACTGCTGTTTGAGCCACGTTTGCTAAAAACTACTGTGCCAAGCTGTCTTAGGGAATGACTTAGCCTCGTTTAAAAATGAAACTTTACAGTATATTGACCAGACAGGAGAGAGAAGTCAGAAAGTATTGAGAAACAGACTACTGTAACACATTGTTGTTTTTATGCTGTGTGTGAAATCATTTACTCATTCACTTCTCCCTTTATATTAGACACCCAGTAATTTACTGTATCATGGCCAGTAATTAGAGACTACAGACACTGACTGACAGGTGTAGTGTTGCACGACTGTAATTTTCGAATCTATACATTTGTTTAGGGCACTGAAAAGCACATCAATTTAACACCAAGCATTCTGACACAAATAAAATGGAGGACAGTGATAATATAGTGCACAATATAGTAAATAGGGAGGTATTTCGGACAAATCTTAGGATTTGTCTGCACTCAGAAAAATACAGTTAGATAACATCAGTGTGGTTATGAACTGAGAGGAAGTGGAAAGAAGTTATTATAGTTCATGACTGCAGGGAACTAACACTGTCTCGAAAGTCATCTCTAAAGCTAAATGTGGCAATATGAGACTAAAGAAATCAATTTATAGGACACAAGTTATTAAAAAAGAACAATTGCATTGGAATACTAAATAACACAATAAAGTGATTATTTCAGCTATTACTGCTCCCCTGATGCTTAGACAAAGGCCTACTATCAAAACCTCATCCAGCAAGGCTGGATTACCAACAGGGTAAAGCAACTGCCCCAGACAGTCAGGACTTAAGTCCTGGGACCCCCAAACTCCAGGGGCCTCAGTCGTTTCCTGTAATTTAATTGACTGCAAGTTTATTTGTGAATATGCAGAGACCCTGCTTCAAAATCTCATTTTAATGTATCTATTATTTCAGGTGATATTATTCTCACTTGGTACATATTTGTAGATACATTTGTATTTAATCAAATTACCACAAACTAACTGACACAAAAACGCTGGAGGATGGGTAGTATTCCATGACAGAAGTCCTGGTTGGTTTCTGGAGCTCTCTGCAAAATATAATACAATAAAATACAAAATAAAATGTATCATTTGTAGTCTGCTGTGTATAATATAAAAGATACGTACACAGTGCACAGAGAGTGGGAGTATTGGGGGTCAGTAGGAGCCTACTGCTGATTTTTGCCCTGGGCCCCCCCTGGCAGGTTCATCCAGCCCTGCATGGAAGCTGTAGTTGTTGAATGCTAACAATTTCATCATATTTTACCGTCCAATCCAATAGTAGATACTAATTCATCTTACAGTATGGGCAGAAAAGCTCAGCAGTATGTTTCAGCTATTCAGAAAGAGAGGCAAAGGAGGCGGGACTGTAGACATTTTGTTTTTTATGTGTACACATAAGATATGTTCAAACATGGACATATTTTAGCAAGATATGATGCAGCAGGTTTTAATCCCAACATTTCATGATCTTTCTGGTCTGTCACACTGTCCTTAAACCTGCACTCAAGTGCTCCTTACTAATCTGTATAAGAGGCTGAGTCAGCAGATAAACCCCTCCTACTGTCCAGAAAGTACATTTCCCAATAACACAGTGATTTGATCATGTTCCTCTGGCTGCATGAACTGCTTCTAAAGGCCGACTCTACTCTGGCAGCAGGGTGAGGTGGTGCAGGGACACTTCAGTGCTTCCACTAAAAGCTTCCTACTCAATTCAAGGTGACGCAGCACATGTAAACATCAAAAAGAAACAGTTTGTTCCAATAATTCTGTTGTTTAATCTGTTGAATATGCTCACAAACATTCAAATTCTGATTACCAAATAAGTAATAATTAATTGGTTTAGGAATTGGGGTTTTTTAATACTAAAAAATCTCTAAAATGCACATCCAATCTGACAGCCATATCTGCCATTTGAAAAAAATTGCATAGTGGAGATATGCAGAGTCAAAAGTGATTGAAGTAGTCTTCAATTCTCTTACTGAAACAATTCATTGATTAATTTTCTGTTGACTGATGCAACCAAAATCACCAGGGCCGCTTCACCTTCAATAATTCAATAACATATTGTATTACTACTGCCAGTTATTCCCTTTAAAGTAGAGCTCCACAATTAACCAAAGACGACTGACATAACGGCTACAGGACCTTTCATGTCCTCTGGTACTGAACAAGAAGAAAGTAATATATTATACAGTATAACTACAGAGTAACTCTAAATTAGATTTTTTCCCCCGTGCTGTGAACACCAGTTTATGAAAATATTTTCTGCATGCTCTGCAGTTCATTCCATAATCACAATACGGAAAGTAACCATCAAATGTATTTGCTTAGTTTGGTCCAGTAAAGGAACAGTGTGTACTGTAGCAACAAGACACTCATACTGTAAGTCCAGTGATCAAAGCCATTCAAGGACTAATGTCACTTTATTAAAATCTGGAGAAGCTCTGTTTTTTCAGGCTCTCTGAAATGACAGAGGAGACTCACTGACCTGAACGCTACCCTGCAGCATTTTCCACTCTGATAAGGAGAAGCCTGCTCTGCTGTAAATCTCCTTCACAAGCAGCTCTGTCCTGTACAGTATGTTTATCCAGCAGATTCCACTGTAGATTATACTGTATTTATCAGGAATGGGATAGAGAGAGAGAGAGAGAGAGAGAGAGAGAGACCATCCTATAACTAGACAATGCGGATTCAGACTTTCACACTGCTGAAGTGTCCTTGAGCAAGACACTCCCAGAAGTTCTGACCTCCCTGCAGAAAGAGTGGGGCAAGACGCAAGACAATAATACAATTTTTACACTTGTCATTTTCTCATTGTGCTAAAGTCATTGGCTCTCAAAGTGAAGAAGGGCTAACAAGTTAAACACGATAACAGAGAAGATTTATGGTAATTCACACCAGGCAGTCATTCCCATGCAAGTCTACAAAGACCCTCTTTTAGAGTCTGAATCAAATCATCTCCCAAGCAGGAAAGGAAAGGGTCCCAGATTTGTAAAACAAAAAAGGCTCATCCTACGAGAAAAAGCTTTGGACCTCCATGGGCTTGAATTCCAGAGTAGATTTGATCCATTGTATTATGACGGGAGGATGTTCAGATACCCACTGTAAATGTATGCATCACATAGCAGTGAACAAAAGGATTTAAAACAACTGAATCACAGTACGAAGTTGTTCCCAGTATCTTGAAGAGAAGAGGTCCATTCTGACCAGTTTTGAGAAAATGTTAAGGAATTAGTTGGTTTAAAAAAAGTGTAGAATATTAATTTGGCTGAGGATAGAAGGCTGAGGATTTTTTTTAAAGTTTTGGTTCAGCGCAGGGAAGACTAACTGCATCAGCCTGTGCAGGAAACCATTGTTAATTGTATCTTGGCTCTTTCTAATTTGTCCTAGGTATCATTGCATTTGCTGCCCCATAAAATTTGGTACATTTCAACTGAAATTTTCTTCAGAGCATACTAGAGCATACTAGAGTAAAAAATAAGATAAAATAAGTATACATACATACCACTAATACACAATATGCAAAAGTCAACACTGACTTGACAGGACTTGACTTTTTCAAAAACATAATATTTCTCTGGGTTAGCATGTGTTGTCCAAGTCCTTTGTACACTCACCACAATCACTTCCTTATGACCTCTGAGTGGTACAAGAAATAACACTTCCTTGACTGAAAAAAAACATTGTCTGTTCATGCTGCAATTATGTCATTCAAAACATATTTAGCAAAACAAATTAGTAGTATATAAATGTAACTTCTAGGAGACAGGGCTGTCGGGATACACTTGCATTCAAACCACATATGAGCGAGAGGTAGATATCATCCTAAATTGGGAGTGTGTCCCTTCTAAACAAATAACTAAAAGTATGTTCAGTGCTACAAGTGCTTAGCAATTTTTTTTAAAGGAGACATAAGTAAGTGCTAGCATAATGGTTGTTGAGATGTAGTCTGAAAAGGTGGATTTTCAGCCTGAGGTGGAAGACGGGCAGTGACTCTGCTGTCCTGGCTTCAGTGGGGAGCTCATTCCACCACTGTGGGGCCAGAACACAGAAGAGCCTTGACCAGCATGAGTGACCACAGGGTCCTCTGAGCGATGGGACTGCTAAACATCCAGCGGCAGAGGAGCGCAATGGTCAGGCCGGGGTGTAGTGTTTGACCATGGCTTGGAGGTGGGAAGGGGCAGTTTCCTTCACTGCCCTGCAGGCCAGCACCAGAGTCATGAACTGGATGCGAGCAGTGTAGTGAATGGAGAAGAGCAGTGGTGTGGGAAAACTCGTGAAGGTTGAATACCAGGCGGGTAGCAGCATTCTGGATTAACTGCGGAGGTCTGATGGCAGACACAGGGGCTCCAGCAAGGATGGAGCTGCTGTAGTCCAGACGGGAGTTGCAGTGGACTGGGGCCGTTTCCCTGGTGAGAAGGCTTGATCCTAGCACATTAAATTTGTACTAGGAGGAAATCAAGAGTAAGTCATTTAAAAAACAAAAGAGCCAGTGAAAGGTAAATATGACAGTAAAATTAAAATTCATTTTCAATTCATTGTATGCATTTTTTAAGTGACCAGATATAAAGGAAGAAATGTACTATTCCTTTAGGAATTATTTAAACTTTTAACACATCAAATAATGATTTAGTGAAGTACGTCGCCTCTGGGATTCCACATTTAAGTGTCCAATGTGTCAAACAATACTAATAGTACTAATGTAGTCCATAAAAAAATCTGTTTGCTGTATGAAAAGCAATCTATTATTCATTTTTACTGTCGGTTAACACAGCAGACACACACACACACAGTCATATAAATGGAGCTGCTGCCTTTTGATATGTATTGCTTATTTATGTTTTATTATAATTTATCCAAATGGATTCTGATGCGTTTGCAATGCTGCTCATCTCACATCGATGCCAATAAAGCAAATTAAACAGTGAGTCACAGAGTGAGGATCAGGGGACTGGCACGCTAATCGTGTTCAGGTAACTAGCAGTGTCAGTATATAAAACTAATTAGGCTTGTTAGTGTGTGCTGCGCGTTACGTTTGCAAAAAGACGCCATAAATTTGAGAGAGGCTGGTGCTCTTTGTCTTTCCTCTCCTCCGTCTCCTCTCCCCATCTGTTTAATGTTAGCTCATAAACAGACGGGTGCAGATCCAGGCCTTGGGAGAGACATTTAATGAAAGTGAAATACAGAAGGAAGAGGAGCGTCTGGAAATACACTCTCTCAACTGTTTGTCATGGATGGAGGGGTGAGAAAATAGAGAGGTGCAAATGTTTTGTGAATCTCCGTAGAGAGCAATCAAATGTTCAACCCCGTACATGTCTTTTAACAGTATACAATAATAATTATTTTTCCTTGGAGAGCTGCATGTGAGCTGTTCTGTTTGGCCCAAAAAATAATGACAATTGCCTCAAACAACATCAATTTACAGGGTCAGAGATAATCTAATCTGCTGTTTAGAGAGAAGCAATTAATTAAAGCAATAATCTGTGACATTTTGGATAAATGTCCATTTTGCTAGTCTGTAGCAATTATCGATAAAAAATCAGGGATACAAGATTTGGTCGATAATAGCTTTCACATTTTCAGCGTCTGTCAAGTCTTTTGAATTAAAAATCTTCTGATGCACAGGAAGTGACACGCTTCTAAGGAATAAATCGGAGAAGAGCTGCGTATGAGCAGCAATAGCCACTAACAGATGATGAACAGAAGATCGCCTATACAGAAAATTCATTAAAAAGACAACCAAGAAAAAAGTCACATCTCTGTCATCTGTAACTATAAATACAGCTCGTACCAGAATAATTCTTGACAACTGTGGGAAACCGCATAGAACACAGACTTTTTAAAGGTAAAGTCCAACAGGAAAGGTCAGGGATTGTGGTAGTAATTATGAAAACTACTATAAAATCACAGTAAACCCATTAATCTGATCACCACAGACACACGACACAGCAAGTTCCTGGAAATTAATATTAAGTTACAATAAAAAGACTAATACAGCGGGATTAGTCCCTAGCAGGCACACACTTCCACACGCTGTCTCGTCCCTCCATGTGAGGAGGGCTGTTTGACCTTGGTGTGCTAACGGATTTCATGAAGGAAAAGCTCTTTATTTCCAGATTTAGAAACTGCCAATTAGTGAAGAAATCCAGGAGTCACATAGTGATTAATTAATTCACTCAGTGCTCCCATTTATTTCAGACATGACAGTGATTGCCAGACTAAAAATACATCTGCCACTACAAAATGGATTCACTAAGGAAATGTTAATGACATGGCAGAAATACAGCTTTTTTTTTTTACTATTTGTATAGACAAGCAGATATTTTCTGTTACATATTGTTTTGCTGTGGAGGTCAGTTTTCCATGTAGCTGTGGGTGTAATGCTTTGCTCTCTAGGAAATCGACTTTCTTCAAATGTCAGCCTTATTTCAAAGCTCACTGAATGGCTTTTCATTGTTGGTCAATAATAACGCCTTTGACCAAGCCCCCGTATGCTCCACCAGCCTTTGTGGCTTTGAATGTCAGTGAAACCTTTAACTTTTAATTTTCAATTTGTTTATTGCATGTCAGTCTGCTCTTTAAACTCTGGATGACAGTATTGCCTCTAAAATGTGATTCTGTACCACAGCGTGCATATGAAAATATTTATGGATAAAGATCTGCCTGTATTGAATAACAGCATATTATTGAAACCTTGTCTCTCATGACAGGGTGTAACTGACCGAACTGAAACTCAAATACATAACGGTCCACACTGTATTATACATCTGCACTGTGTTTGTATATCTGCATGGTATCTGTTTACAGGCTTGCTGTTTTAGTATGCAAAACTGCCACCTGGTGGTATCTGAGCTGTGCTGCTCTTGTTAAATCCTACACCGAGGCAGTGGTTGTCAGTATCGGCTCTGGGCCCTCTAGTAGTCCCTGAGGGCCCCAGGGACCACAAGGGAGTCCTTTTATGCCAGCGAATAGTTTTAATTTCACTATTATTACCCTCCTGAGAGGAGGACTGCTTGACTTGACTGCTTGAATTGAGGTGTCACTGTCCCAAAGTAGAGACATCAATGTAATGAGGTGGTAACATGTTCTGGATAAAAGTCTCATTAAATGGAGATATGTAGTCTGATGAGAACCTATTTTCATTCAAATAAAAAGGTTTGGATGCTCGTGGACTGAGGCACAGCATGATGTTCAGTCTGAGCTGTGTGAAATCTGAAGCTACACTGGTAGATTTGGATCTGCTGTCAGCCTCCTTATGGACAAAAAAAGAGACACGACTGAAGAAAAATATGCCAACCAGGCTTTAACCGATGTGGCTTTCGTATGCTAATACAACAGATATTTGAAAGGACACAGCTGATAGCTGGTATTTTGTGCTGACATTCAGTATCTTAGAATTTGATCATTTTCACGAACAAATCCCCAACAAAGGAAATGTTGTAATCAACATAATCATTCTTATTAAATTCTTCATTTAAATTACTGGAGAACACATCCATTGCTCTTATACTGCACTTATATATATATACAGTATATATACATAAATACAGTACTTAGTATCATTTATTACTATCATTTAACAGAGGGTACAAATAAAAAAGAACAAATAGCCTGCTTTATCCTACTTAAATCTCAAATCAAATATTTCATGAAGCAGGTTAATTGCTAATAACTTAATAACTTATTGTTGTTGTAAGTTTAAGAGACTCAATGTTATTTTCAAATTCAATAATGACTACTTCAAAAGACGAGAGAGATTTAGAAAATTTGGATTCATAGTAAGTGGTAGAGTATAAAATCTACCAAAATAAATGGGTACATTTATTTATATATAATTTATATAATTACTTATTTCCACAGTATAAAATAACCTACATGGCTTCTAACTTTTTAACTATGATTTGTCTGATAATCACAATAATCCTCCAGTTTGTTCAAGAATAATATTGTGTGTGAACAATAATACAACAAACATTATATTGTGTTACATGTGTTGAGGACATCTACAAATCTACAAAATAGGTTTGTTATATTTAGTTATTTCCTAGGCATTGAGTTGGAGATCCCTCTGTGTTTAAAAAACAAGGAATCCAAATTACTCCATACTCAACTTTAAAGCTGCAGTATTATAAAATTGCATATTGACAATGGTTTAAATTACTATGTTTAATATAAAAGGGGTTGCTTGTAGTGACGAACCCACTGAGAATTATCACCAACTTTACAATCCCTACTTTACAATCAGCTCTTTGCAGCATTTTAGCCTCTTTAAGATCATTGTTTTGATTTACTGATTGGTTGAAGCTGTGATAAATCCACTGTACGCTATCAGTTAGCAAGTAACTGTTGAACATAGTGGAGCATTTAGCCAAACAGAGCCCAAAACAGAGTGAAAAGTTAATATATGACTTACATTTGTTGAGAAGACAGACACACGACTCCAACTAAATGTTGCTCTACTGCTGGATGTGTAAATAGGCAACTAATTGCTAACATGTTTCCATAACAATATAATAAGGTGATAATACTGTATGTCATTGTTGTGTTTACAGCTGGTTTTGCTGCCCCCAGGTGGCCAAAAAAAAAAAAAAAATCAATTATGCAGCTTTAAAAGACAACTTCATGACTCTGGGTTCATTAAATTTTTTTAACCCAAAGATGAGGTCGTGCAGGCACCAGAACAGTTGGAGAAACACTTTTTATTACAGTGGATGCTTTTTCTTCAGTAAACAGTGTAAACAGTCAACCAGTATTAGTACAGACCAACAGATAATATTGTCTCACATGTAGAGACTTTTTTTTGTCTGTATATGTTGCTGACTGTATCTGAGGCTGCCAGACATTCCTGTGGCCACCTGGTGTGGCTGGACAACCACTGAAGGCTGCTGTGTTTGTTGTTTGTCTCCTTCAGGGCCATGCTGAGTGACATTGGGGACTATGTAGGTACAGACATTGAAATATCCTGGTTACCTAATCTGGATGATTTAATGAAGGGCTATGCCAGAAATTTTCGCCCTGGGATAGGAGGTGAGTATGAGATCTACTGCTCGTGGCGTTGGGTTGCATTTCACCCCCTCACATTTACAGCCATCCTTAGCATCACCCAAACCAAGTTACAGCAACATGGATGTCATTCATTTTCCAATTCCATTATCTTGAGAGGTGTCTATGTTTTTTATTTTTTATTGTACGACATCAGAACAAAGCTGTATTTACCTTATGTAAATACCTGCTTTGACTCTTCAGTAAGGTGAATCATTTGTTAAGGACACAAAAAAAATTTAGGTGAAGAGAAGCTTTGCTGAGGGGAGGGGATTATCGAGGACGATGCCCTTCAAGGACAAGAGGGAGATGGGCGGTGCAAACAATGAGCACCGCTCTGGAGACTTTGCTAAGAATGGCTGCAAGATGTGAAACATCCAATGACCACAGCGATAGATTTCTCAATCTCACAGCTTAACTCAGTTGAGCAAAGGTGAAAATGTGGACCAGGAGCACCGCTATCACCACACACACAACGCCCTGTGCACTACACGCCTACACAGACCATCAAAACACAGCATCATGTGGTGACTGCATTCCTATTGATGTAATATTATAATGACCACTGAGGAATCATGTCTGTTATTTGGAGTAATTCCCCATTCAACTCACATCCCTAGCCTCAATCAATGCGTATGAAACTGACACTAATAAAAAAAGGGATTCATAAGTATGTTTTTCATCTTGAAAATGAGATAACATTCACAAATACGACTTTGCACTCACAAACAAATGTCATTGATAAATCTTTTTCCAAGCCACATGAGTGAGGTGGTGCACAAATGCAAAACCAATTATTTTGGTTTGGAAAGTACAAACAATATTTGTGTATCAATATTTTTCCTGGGAGACATAAGAAATATACATTATTTGATTTCTCAAGGAAATTGAATCGAATGCAACTGGATTTTTGGTTTTGTCTGTGAAGACGTTTCACCTCTCATCCAAGAGGCTTCATAAGTTCGTGCTTGTTTGACCAGGCTAGACTGGTCCAACTAGCTGGTGTGGAGATCTGGGTATTTAACCTCTTAGGAGGCGGTCACAAGGCCAATGATGTCATTGGGTCGTTGGTGTTCCATTTGCCAACGACAGTCGTTAGAGTGACGGTCGTTATTTGATTTCATTTATGTAAATGGAAAAAACATATTTGTGAACCAAGTCACTTGTCTGTACAGCACAAAAGGATTTCTGAATTACATTACATTCATTTACATTATATTATATTCATTTTGCAGATGCTTTTGTCCAAAGTGACTTACTACACCATTAAATTGCATGCTTCCAAGAGCGTGTTCAGTGGTACAGTACTTAAGAGTTTTTTTTAAATTACACACCTATGGTGGCTGAGAGAGCTTAACGGACTGCAAGTAAAGAAAACAGTTGCAAGTAGACAAAACTAAACCTTTTGAGCCTCTCTTAGCCACCGTATACATCAGAAAGTGTTAGCATTATTTCTAGAATGCAAAACATATTTGTGGATGTTATTTGCAAATGCAAATCTTATTGCATTGCATTCATGTGAGGCACAACACATTTGTGAATATTATTATACTTGCTTAATATTCATGTTATTTATTTGAGGTTTTATGAAACAAAATTAATGCCACATTAACTTTAACATTACAGTATTGTTATGGTCACACTATCCAATCCAAAATGTTCCATTTTATTATCAGTAAACATACATTTGTAAATAGTGTTTCTATTACAAATGTATAATTAATCTGTGCACCTCCACTGGAGGATACTATGTAAAACATACTTGTCATTGCATCAGGTGACACCCTCTAATCTCTCTCTAGCTGACCTTGGCGTATAACAAGCACCCTTTACATCAATTGCAAATCACCTTGCACTATACATCCAGTGTATAGCCAATAGAATATGATTTGCTAGAAATTGTGAGGGGAAGGTGTTGAATGGTGGGGAATGGTAATGTATGATTCCTTAATGTTCAGTATAAATAGCCTTTCTGTTCTGCATCAGTGAGCTCCCCTGTAGTTTCTGCCCTCTAGCATCCGATCACAGAGGCACGCTCCATGCTAATCATATGGCAAACTGTTGAGTGAAAACGCTACAGTGTGTATGTGTGTGTGTGTGTGTGTGTGTGTGTGAATGTTGGCAGAAGCTCACTCTGTGCGAGTCCATGAAAGCCCAGTGCTGTTTATGAATGCCCACAGTGCGATGTGCCATTTAGCATGGTTAAACTGGATAATGCTTAATCTCTATGCACTGTAGGAGTGTTTGAGACGTGGGAGGATGGTAGGTGGGAGGGAAACAGATGGGTGATGGATTGAGGATGGGAGGGACTGATGGAGTCAGAATGAGCAGAGAAGGTGTGTGTGTGTGTGTGTGTGTATGTGTGGGAGTCATATTTGAATCAGGGGAGGGGGCAGGTTGGCTTTCTTTTCTCACTTCTCCCCCTGCAGGTCCACCAGTGAACGTGGCCATGGCTATTGAGGTGGCCAGCATTGACCACATCTCTGAAGCCAACATGGTATAGTATACACTCATTTTCCTTCCTTCTACAGTGAGATTCTCTATCATCCCTCAACTTCACCATTGCGGCAAAGATCAAAGATTTACTATTTGCATAATCCTGATTTATCCCACTTGAGGGTTTGAAAGTACTCAGTGTGAACATGTGTGACACATTGGCTGAGTTGTTAGATAATTTGATACTTTCATGGATTTTGTACGGTAAGAACCAAATCTAGTGGGAAGATTCACATTATGTATGTGGCCCTGAAACAAATAAATCTTTTTCCTTGCTTCAACAGTTGAAAAACCACCTACAAATAAGCATTCCAATAAAGACTTGCCCAAAGCTGAAACCAAGGATTGATAAGTATTTGGTCACAAATGGGAGATCAATAGTTTGGACACAAATGTACAGTAGAAATGACACCAGAATCAGTATTTATAGCAGTTATGAAACATGTTTCCATATCGATGTTAAATACTTTGAACTGGAACAGCTCTAGGATTATTTCCGACAATATCTACAAAAGAGTATCTGTTTGATGTCTACTAATCTAGATTTACTTTAAATCATAGTTGTAGCAGTGGGACATTTCAGGGTGTTTTTGCCCTTTAATGAGACAAAACTTTTGGAATGGTAACAGAAGTACCGTAATTGCTTTCCTTTGGTACTTCCTGTTTTGCTTCCATCCTTCCTTCTAAGTTACAACTTGTTGATGTACAATATGATTTAAAGTAAGCTGTGAAAAAAGATAAAAGTAACATGTACTACAATCTACTTTGTAAGATTTTACACATTTCAGTTAATCTACTTTAAATTAGGTGTTATTTATGAGACATACTGTTGAGAACTAAAATAAACTGAATCCAATTTGTGCTGTGTTAGATTGGACCTCTGACAGACAGTTTTAAAAAAAGACTGGTCAAAATTGACGCAGCAGAGACCCAGATATCTTGACTTTTTATGGGCGAAGCTCCAAAAACACTGAATCCTACACTTCCCATAACAGTTTTTCTCAGAGTTGACAAAACTCCTCTAGAGCCACAAAAGACATCGTTCAAATGTTTTCACAGGCCCAGTTGCACTCCTAATATAAAGTGATCTTGTTTCCCCATGCCCATGACTCAGCCTTTATGTTTGTGCCTGTGTTTGTATGTGTGTTGTTCCTGGCAGGAATACACCATGACCGTGTTCCTGCGGCAGAGCTGGCACGACGACCGCCTGTCCTACAATCACACCAACAAGACGCTGGGGTTGGACAGTCGATTCGTGGACAAGCTGTGGCTGCCCGACACCTTCATCGTCAATGCCAAATCTGCTTGGTTCCACGATGTCACCGTGGAGAACAAGCTGATCCGCCTGCAGCCCAACGGAGTCATTCTATACAGCAGCCGGTATGAGCAAATAGATTATTGTTCAGACTCAGACAGTCAGACAACACAACCAGTGAGACTCTTTACCTATACAGCATGCATTTGGGTGCTATGATGTTGACCTGGTTCTTCTATATCAGCAAGTTCTTGCTAGTTTCAGATTTTCTATGATTTTTTAAACTCATGCCTTCAGAAACCTTAGACATTTGAGAGCACAGATATCTCTTATTTGCTGTCTTTGGGTATGAAAATCCCTCATGAGCCATACCATGAGAGTAAACTGTTCTCTCTGTGGATACTTCATAAGCTTAAAAAATCTCTGATATGGTCTGATGTACTTGTACACAGTTGATGCAAAGAGGTAGGGGAGATAGGGGAATATGGAAAGGTGAAGGAAAAGGTAAAGTGGATCGAGGTAGATCATCAAAAGAGCTACATTGAGCGTTACTGTCAGTATGTCGGTGGAATCCATGAAATTTTAATCAAAACCATTCTACTGCTATGATAAAAGAGTCCTCCAACCTAAACGACAAACCAGGTCCTTTGTCATTGCCTTTCAAAACAACCCATATATGTTTTCTCATCTATGACATTGTTTGTCAGTGCTTTCCCAAACTGCTACAAATGCTTAAGGTTAGGGAAAGATAGAAGTCATGGTTAAAAGAAACAAACACTGACAGTTGGTGGGAGACAGGATGCAAACAGTGATCTCTGGAAACAAAGTAATAGACTTTCCATCCATCCCCAAACTTCTTTGTAAGAGGTCACCCATATGTTGTTTCAAGTGTTTGAACAAATGACCAATGCTGTTGTTTTTATGGCGACAGTCTGAGTCAGATAGTGACATTTTTCATTAAAGCTGCTAGAATCAATATTTTTATATCAACGAAGGATAAAATGACTATGTGTAATGTGAACGGGGATACTTGTAGTTACAAACCCACAAAGAGTTATCACCCACCTCTGCAGCTCCCCTCGGCTCTATGCAGCTTAATAGCATCTTTAAACTCATTGTTTTGGGTTTACCGCCTGCAACTTTTTTGTTTTGGTTCAACCTTGCTGCTCTCATTAGCATTGTTTCAAGATGCTGCAGGTAGCAGTTTTCAGCAAAAAAGCACCAAAAGGCACACAGACAAAGTTAGCGTCTAGCTCGTGAACATATTGGAGCATTTAGCCAGTATTTTTTTTTTCAGGAGTTGGTGGAGACCAGACCAGAGATAAAAGGAGAGTGACGATTTGACTTATATTCGTCTGGCAGACAGAAACATGACTCCAAGTGAATGCAAATGTTGCTTTGTGTCTGTTGGATGTGTAGATAAGTAATTGTTTTCTAAAAATGTTGCCATCTAACTTGATATGGCAGTGTTGTGTTTATAGCTTATTTTTGCTTCCCCTAAGTTTCCAAAATATAAATTAATGCAGGTCAAAGGTTTTTGGGTCTTTGTGCATCTTTCACCTGCCTCTCTTAAAAGTAACTCCAATAAAGTACTGAGCTCCTCTTCATCATCAGCTGACACAGTTCTCAGCTATAGAATATGTTGATGTCACTGGAAAGATACCAGGTCTGAATGGGTGCGACCTTGTGGATGTGAACCAGGAGGTTTTAGTAAAACATGTTGGCCAGTTGAGTTTCCATAGATAAATAATGGCTGAGACAAGTATAATGGTGCACAATAAGTTTTGATTAACTGGGCTGTTTTGTTCCTAGAATCACTTCGACAGTGGCGTGTGATATGGACCTGACCAAGTATCCCATGGACGAACAGGAGTGTATGCTGGACCTTGAAAGCTGTAAGTTGGTATTCACATAACACCTTTAGTTCCTTCACACATATTCAAGGAACATTTTTCTTTCTCTAGATGTGTTCATGCCAAAGTAAAGTGACATCTAGGAAATGTTACAAGCTTCCTCCACTCCTCACTGCAATGATAAAAATGCTACGTGCTGAGCAACCCTCACATTACTGCATCTTTGTAGGTTGGACTGATAAAATGTCTTTGTTTTTTTCTAGACGGTTACTCCTCAGAGGACATTGTGTATCACTGGTCAGAGAGTCAGAGACACATCCACGGCCTGGACAAATTGGAGCTCTCCCAGTTCACCATCACAGACTATCGGTTTGTCACTGAGATGATGAACTTCAAATCTGGTAAGCATCCGTCTTGTTTTCCTCTGTTTTTCTTCAGTTGTCAAGGTTAGTGCCAGCACAGCCAGTTTAAAAGCCCCTTGCATGGTTCTTGAGTGTTTTATGCACTATGTACTATTTTGAGTTTTTGGACTTGGCTTGCCTCTTGTGTTGGAAAACTCTGCAGATTCTTTTTGAACCAAGATTTTTTTTTTTAACTTCAGGCACTTCTGTGGTTATATTCTATGCACAGAAGGAATGGATCAAGTCAGACTTGCTGCTCAGCCAGGCAGGAGGTTTAAGAGATGATAGGAGTTGTTGCTGGGAAAATGCAGTTTGCAATACTACTTTATGTCTTACATCTTGAAGCTTTGCCACCAGGGGCACAAGTGAGCAGACAGACACAATATCAATGTCTGTGAAGAACAATTGGCTAATGGACAATTAGCTACTTCAGTGAAGCAATTAAACATGGTGTCTGTCTTCTGCTTCCCAGCGGGACGATTTCCAAGACTCAGTCTACGTTTCCAGCTGAGACGTAATCGAGGCGTCTACATCATCCAGTCATACATGCCTTCGATATTACTGGTTGCCATGTCATGGGTGTCCTTTTGGATCAGCCAATCAGCAGTCCCTGCTCGTGTATCTTTAGGTTGGTATTAATTTGATGAGGTCTGTTTTAATTTTCAAAATGACAGGAACTTAAATCGGCAGATATTGAGTTTTCAGTAACAAGGCTACAGGTCTAAAGTCCTGAGTAGATGAATGAAATGAATTAACCCAACCATACTGACGACAAGTCCAAATGGTTTTTGGTTTTCTTGGCAATTTGGCAGTTAGATAATGAGAGACCTTGTGTATAAGATCTAGTCGACATTTTGTCCTGAAGGTGGTGCTATAGGAAACCTCATTAAGTGTCCAAATTGGAAATAGTTCATCCTCTACAGAGCATGATATCCTCAGTTTTATGGCAATATAGCCCATAAGATAGTGATATTTAATGTGTAGAAGTGGAAATTTGGACTTGATGTCTAGCCAGATGTTATTGAGATTTATTGCAAAGTGTCACCAAGGCTGCTAACAGCAAAAACCATTAACCAGCAAGCCATGATTTTATGGCAAATCATCAAGTAAATGTTGAAATATTTCACAGGATAAGTGACAACTTTGACCTGCTGGTGGCTTTAATCCTGGCAATCCATCCAATAGGTGTCAAGATATATCAGTCTGGACTAAAGTGGTGGACCGACCGACTGAGCCACTAGCATAGCTAAAAACCCACAGAACCCTAATCTGTGCTTTGTGCCTGTGTTCTTTTCACAGGGATCACAACTGTTCTCACCATGACCACGCTGATGGTAAGCGCCCGCTCTTCCCTGCCTCGAGCGTCAGCCATCAAGGCTTTAGACGTCTACTTCTGGATCTGTTATGTGTTTGTGTTCGCGGCACTTATTGAGTACGCCTTCGCTCACTACAACGCTGACTACCGACTCAAAGAGAAGGCCAAGGTGAAGGCCAACAAGCTGAGCTCTGAGGTGAGGAAATCATTCCGATCATGTCCTCCCATCAGCAGATAACAATGTAGAGCTTCAGGTGGGGTGTGTGAATAATGAGCATGCCTTTCAAACATAGACCTGGCTGGGTTTCAAACCCTGGTGTTGACAAGCATCCATCCCACTGACCTTCAGGAAGACAATGAATCTCTATAGAGCACAATGGGAAAATAGAAGATATCCCTTCAGGGAGTAATAGTGGTTCTCATCATACTGTCTGTTTCCTTTGCTGTTGCTATACATCTTACTGAGGAATACCTTCCGAATGGGATATGTTGTCTGGATGGTAGTTTTTGTAAATTTAACATCCAAATGAATTAAAAAATATTAAGCAAAAACTGTTATATGCCACCAACACACGAAAAATGAAGTGAGTGAAACTGAATCTTCAGTGGTATGATTGAAAATGTGCGGTGACCCAGTATGCATTGTCGATGTCAGTAAAACTACAATGACTGTAAAAAATTAGCGTAAAGTGCTAAGTGTTCCAGTAACACACTGCAAGAGGTGCTTTAACAAAAAGTGGAAAGTGTTTTGCTGGTATATCTTTTAATGAAGAATATAGTGGGAGATAGCATTGCAATACATGCCATTTTTGTGATTTTTTTTCTGGATTTTTGTGGATTCTACACAACTAGTCCACAAGATGGCAGAGGGGCTTATTGTCACTTTTGCCTGACTTGTCAAGTATTTGGTACTGAATAACTTAACCTAACTTAACCTAACCTAACTACCAGGTAAAGCCTTGGAAAGTGCTTATATGCCTCTCTCTGTGTTCTCCCTACAGTCCATTGTGAAGAACGGCAAACAGGCCATGGTTCTGTTTTCCCTGTCCGTCACCGGCATGAACCAGGGTGTGATGATTTCCAACCGCCAGGGGCGGGCCCAGCGCTCCAGCTGCGAAATCCCCGGGGAGGGTGGCAGCGAGGAGGCTGAGCCAAGGAGGAGAAGGTCCAGGCAAACGGAGGAGAGCAAGGAGGAGAAGAAGTGCTGTTCCAAGTGTGTCTGCAAACCCATTGATGCAGACACCATCGATATTTACGCCAGGGCTGTGTTCCCCTTCACTTTTGCTGTGGTAAACGTGATCTACTGGGTGGCGTACACCATGTGAGGAGGAGGCAGCAGGTCTGTGCGAATGGCTGCCATCCAGGGCTGTACATAAGAAACTGCTGGAGCTGTGCCACTTCAATGCTGGCAGACTGGTGCAGCTGAAATATACTGCAGGCCTCAGTAAAAAAAAAAAACTTCAGAAGAAATGAAGTGTTATGGCCTGTGAATATGGAAATATGGTAAATAAATAATGGAAGTAGTTATGAGTTCAAAAAGTGTTAACAGGACTTCATATATTTAAATACAAATACAGAAATGTATTGTATAAAGGTGAAGGACTGCGTTGCCTGTTGGAGGTTCACATGCACAGTGAATACATTTTATCCAACAATTTCCACCTGTCATCCAGTCATCTTGTTATATGAACTCAACAAAGGACACAGTCATCCTGCTTGAATACCTGCAGTACTGACCACAAGCTCACATCTTGCAAACACAAGTAAGCATAGTTAGCTTAACTAACTCAAAGCCACAATCTGGAGTGGAACGCCTGTTATCTCAAAAAGCAAAAGCGCCGCCCAAACTAGAGGATAACAAGATGAGGTGTACTACTGTTCTGCATGGCTGATAACTCACTCACCCTCTTCCCCCGCCATCGCCAACCCCTCTCTTCCTCTCTCTCCTTTGGTCCTCCACCCATTTTTTTTTTCCAATTCATTTTTCGTTTACGACACCGCCTGGGGTGTCTTATCTCCTTCAGCCAGTTCTGCCTGTTTCCTCACCATTAAAGGACTTCCTCCACTACCTGTGTGTGTCTCTCTCTTCTGGCTTCAAATGGTCACTTAAACCTAAAATACAAATGGTTGTTGGGTGTGATTGAAAGTAAAAAAATGCTGAAATCCCTTCTGGCAGATGTAACTTTGTCAGTGCATCTCCTAAAACAAAAATATATAAAAGGCTCAAAAAAGGCTCCAATTTGAGGGATGAATTATAATGAATAATTGACTTGTACTGTATGTCCATCTGACAGAGGTCGAGAATTGTGCTCTATTAATAATTTCAGACTCTTGTCTGTCCCTTGTCTGAACTTGGAAATTGATTTTAGGAAACTACAGAGCACCACTGTTTCTGAGTCAAAGCATGGCATCGTTTTCTTGTTAGATTCAACATTACAGCATTGCCTTTATGGTAATCACTGCATTCTCAGGTATCTTGTCTTACCACATTCTAATTTAGTCTTTTAAGCTTAAACAAATATTGTTAGAAATTTAATCAGTAGATACTGTATACTGCATCTTAAACAACTTTGAAAGTCTAAAGCTACATCTACCAAATATATGGGTGCTTTGCTATTTTAAGAACCTTACAAATGATAGGGCTAAAGCTTGCTCTGAGGGGGGCACCAGAGTAAACCTAATAAAGCAGCCAAAATGTAGAAGATTCATCCTCTGAGGATCATGAAGGTAAATTTCATGGCAATCTGCCTGTTAGGTTGGGATATTTCCTGTGTACAAGGGGACATTTTTGCCTTATGGTGTCTACAGAGGTAAGGTTAGGGGGTCACCAAAAACACTGGGATTCATTCATTGGGGACCAATAATATCCACAATGAATTTCACTGAGACCTGGTTAGTTATGAGGATAGCTTGTCATGGAACAAATTGTTGGTCAAAGGAATCCTGACCTGACAATGGGACTATAGAAAAGGTCAACGGCTCAGCACATTCTTAGGATTTATCCTTTGTGGACAATGAATGTCCCGATGAGAGCCTGATCAATAAATGAGAAGCTGCTCGGTACATATTTTGGTCACAACTTGTTACTAACTAAATTTAATAAGGGATGCTTACATGTTTATGTTACATATTTATGTAAAATAATGAATATCTGCAAATATATTGTTAACAGATTTTTTCAGTATCGGTATCGGACTCAAAATTCCAGTATTGGTCGGGCTCTAATCCATGCACTGTTGCCAGGCAATGCTGATACTGGATGATTCTGCAAAATCCAGAATTATGTTCAATGGTAACGTTTTTTTGTATGTTTTTAAATTACTTATTTCTCCAATATGTGCGCATGGCAACTATAGTATGATAAGGTGTTAACATGAATAGTTGGTGAGACACTGTCTTCAGCATGCCTCAGACATGCTACATCTACATCCACCACTCCAACCCACACACCCTTGTATTCAGCTCACTACTTTATGCACTGAAGTCGATTGCTGCAGAATCATACAATATTAATTTGTAATTCCTGAGAATGTTGGACTGAATAACCATACCAAAATTAATAGAAATCTGGCCTGTAGGTGTTGTCATATCTCACTCTTCACTAAATTGTTGGATGGACAACCAACCAAACAACTGACAGACAATGCCAACCTTAAATTGGAGTCATAATGCCTCAAGATAAAATACAAATTTTTTTGCTCAAACATTTTTAGCTCTCACTGACAAATACTTGTCTATTCACTATTCACTATTCTTGTATATTCTTTAAAATCTGCCTCTCATTCAGTCTGAGCACACCTTAAAGCTGCTATAATCAATTTTCAATCAATATCAACAATGGATGAAATGACTGTAATATCAAAAGTGTCGCTCTTAGTGACAAACCTGCAGAGAATTATACCCCTGACCCTGCTGTCCCTGTCAGCTCTATGGAGCTTTATACTTTACTGTAGTGTCTTTCAGCTCATTGTTCTGGCCCACAACTTTACTTTTTGCTTCAGTCTCACTTCTCTCTTCAACCTTGTTTCCAGACGCAGCAGGCAGCTGTAAACCTACATTCTGTGGACTTACATTCAACAGCCAGACTGAAATACAACTCCAAATACATGTTAATGTTGCTCCATGTCTGCTCGATGTGTAAATTGCTGATACATTTGTGTGCTTACAGCTTGTTTCCGCTTCCCCCAAGCACCCCAAAAAATCAGGTAATGCTGGTTTAAGACTTCATTATTAGTGAGGCAAAAATACCATCAGATATCTGACCAATGATCAAATAATGTAAAACATCTTGTCAATCATCTGTCTTTACTCCACTTTAGCGGTTTAGTGGATTGACATTCCTGGACAGCATTGACCCACGCAGCATCCTCATTCTGATGCAATAGCAGTAACATACCCACACACTCCTGAAAGTGATTGCTCAGGGGGCCATCAGCATCTCCATTCCCTCTTGTTGCTGCATGTTTTTGTGTGAGCAGAGGCCAGACAGCGAGGCTGTTATCAGGGCAAGCAGTGCAGAGGCAGAGCAGGCATGGGTGGGAGCAGGGCAGGGCTGGGTGCTCTCTGAACAGGGAGCGCGGCAGGCTGGCTTCTCCCAGAGAGATAACTTTGTTCTGGGCCAGGAGAGATGACATCATGACGGATGGCGATGAAGATGTGGGCGCAGGGGGCAGGAAACGTTATCTCCTACAATGGCACAGAGGGGACAGAGACACACATATATACACTTGTGGAACACACTACCGCTCACTGATACTCTGCTCCAGTGGACTTGAACAGTAGTCACTCCCCATTGAACACATACACACACACACACACACCTCTGACATGCCTACTCATCCAGTGGCTCTGGGAGGTGGCCGTCATTTAAAAGGCAAAGTCAGACAGATACAGGCCCGATCACTGTGTGTGACTGTATTATCAGTTACTTACAGCATCTGAGAACTCTTGGGAAATACACTGAAGAAACTGATCTCAACCAATCTCAGTGAGGAGTCCAGCTTAGACTGTAGGTTTGTACTGCATGCAACTGCACCATACATATTGCATGAATTCAATAACAGCACACAACACTCTGACCATTTTTGACTCAAACAGTTATTGAGAGACCTGAGGGTGTACAAAATCTCTTTGGCTGGTTTTTATCCTTAAACACTTGCTTTGTCTTTTTAGCTCTTTAACTCATCAGTAAGACCCCTCCATTGTACTGTTGGACTACTTTACCTTTACAACTGCACACCTGATGGATTCTTGTAAAAACCCTTTGTTGATGATGACTTATTAACTTTTATTGTTGGCTTATTAATAAGTGAGAGACCTGTGACGCTTTATTAACAACTTACTGACATTTCATCTCTCTCCATGCGTCGCCATATTTTGTGAATGCTCTGTTGTGGGTTGCAACAGCTAATTTGCAACAGCAAATTTTGAAGGAAACATGCTGACTGAATTAGGTTTTGTAGTGACATGATGAGTAAATGTTGTTAATGAATGTATCTGGCAAAAATGTTGATCCTGAATGTATTAGTGGGACTCTGGAGCAGTACATAAATGTCATTCACTCAAAAACGTTGCCTTTTCTACCACAATGTAGTAATAAATAAAACTAATTTCTAGGAAACAGGGTTGTTTGGTTCAGACAGTTTTCCTGTGTCTGATGAAAACACTCTAAAAACTAAAAACTCAATTTCAATTTCTCACGAAAAGTTGACATTGTGGAGATTCTGTAGATGCGTTTCATTAGAAAGTGGTCACTAATTATAAACCCTTTATAAACGGTGCCTTATTAGAAAGTGGTATTGGCATTTTGGTACCTTTTTTTGGACATTTTATCTTTATTACGTATTACGTACATCTTAACCAACTGGCAACCAGGATGCCTCCATTTTGGCACCACTTTCAAGTCATCAAGTCACCATAATAATCTACAGAGATCCAGAGATCAAATTTAAGCAAACTCATGCAAAGCCTCCTGGAGTCCTTTAATATTGACTGCAGACCAGTTTCTCTAACTCTTGCTTACTAATCACTTCTTGCTTTGAATTCCCCCAAAGCTCAGAAGCTTTTATCATGCTGACTAATTTACAGCAGTTTGCACACTGACATCATGCAATAGTTATTGATAATGAAAGCTGAACTGGGGGTATGATGTGCAATGATGCAGGCAGTTACATAAGTTTTTACAAATTTTTCATGGTTGGTTTGGTTTTTTGGCAGTCTCACACTGACTATTCTGTGTGAGTTTATCCCTTTAATTTATTGAGAAATGTAATTGAAGTGCCCATTGGCACTTGTCCATTCTTTACTCTGCAAAAACCTTTACTGTTAGACATTAAGTTTGTTGCAGTAAAACAATAGCAAAACTATATTAGGTTGAAAACAACATAAAGCACTTTACTGTGGCAACTTTTGAAACATCGTTAACAAAAGTTTTAAGTGTAAAGTAGTTCTTACTTATATGCTTTTCTCTCTCTTTTGCCAATTTTATACTCAATTTCATCTTTAAAATTGTTGACTCACAATGTTATATTTACTGACAGCCTTTCTTTAGCCATTCCTTTGTATAGTATATGGGCTTTTTGCCAAAATGCTGAATCAGCCTCAACTTTCATCAACCTTGCAAGAATGATCTGTTGAAAAACAAATATGGCACACTAATGGGATTTTCCCCCTTAGTCATTTAATATTATTTCCTACTGTCTGGCATACTGTAAATCAGTAAACATCAGCGGTTCACTCACAATCAAACAAGACCAAACAATGTAGTAATGGGTTTTATACCTTAAATCAAGGGAAGAGGAAGATCCAGGGATGTACATGTATTGGTTACAATGAGTCCCATTAAACCCATGATACACAACAAAGCTCTTCCGTACAGGTTTTCTGTGGTGATGATGTGTCGTCTCCTGAACGTCCTGCTGGCTTTGCTGAGTCGCTTCCTGTTTGCGGTCCACGGGGTGGTGACAGTGTGGCGTGTGGTGGCTGTCAAAGAGGAGCCACTCTATTGGTTGCTGCTGACGGGCGTGGCTCTGCTGGGTGTGGAAATGGCTGTCACTCTGAAGTGCACCCGAAATGCAGAGTGGAAATGGTAACATTAACATGATTTTACATTCTGCATAATACACAGAAAGGTAAATTGTAAAGTGCTTTATCCGTTGAGGTGCTATACTGCACAAGTGCGGGTAAAATAATACTAGCTGTATTGACAGTAGTATTGGAGCAGGAGTAGCACTTCAAAATAGATTATAATATTTGATAAGTGTCTCAACCGTTGCTTTACGTTGATCAAACAATAAATTTAGTGTCCTATTCTCTTTCTGTCTCTTCACATCAATTAAAAATTGAAAAAGAAAAGAACCGAACGCTTGATAAAGAAGATGTCCGCATGTTGACTGAATGGGCAGTTTCAGGCTAGTTTGTCATAAGACATTTATCAATCGTGTGTCATGTTTGATCAGAATGAGAAATATACATTTTAGAACAAGATTGGAAAAATAAAACAAGTGACCTGCTGGTGGTGCTACAGGAAAAGTCAGAGGATCACCAAAACCAGTTGGTCTTCATCCCCTGGGATCTATAAATACCTGTACAAAATGTCACGGCAATCCATACAATTGTGGTTGAGATATTTCAGTCTGCACCAAAGTGGTGGATCCGTCAATCTACAAACCGCCATTAGTGTGGCTACAAATCTGCATGCTTTGATTACAGACATTGACACCATAATGTTAATAACACGATACTCTGATCCATTCTGCCAGACCAAGGCTACAGAGCAACTGTATTGTAGTCTTGCACTTCCATAAAGTTGGGGGACTCACAAGAGACAAATAGAAATGGAAAAATTGAACTGGTAAAGGCTGACATATCTTGACTTTAAGTCCTAGTATGGATGAAGTTCCAAAAATGCTGGATCCTACATTTCTGATTATGCAACTCAACTGTGTCTCTTCATTAAACCATCCCTGCTAAATGCCCACATCTTTCAAACTCCCCAGTTTGGAGGCCAAGTTAATCCTGATGACGTCAGCAAGGGTCAATTTCTCCGTCTTTACAAAGCTCTTGCAACTGTTTTCACAGGCTGAGCAGGAGAAATCTTGATGTGGCAAATTGTTGGAGTGCCCTTTTAATGGTTAAACAACACAAATGAGCTCATTAATTTAATAGGTGTGTAAGGGTTCCCTCTCCTGCTCCAGCTACGATAAACAAAAATGTGTTTGTGGGCTAAATTAGCATGTACAAACCATCTGCTTGCCCATTGCTTTTGCTTCTTTTAAAGGGGTGACACGAGGATTGAGGTGTTGTAGCCAGACTTTGTAAACCTATTTTGTGTGGGGAGTAAATAACTTCTGAACTTGTAACTGTGTGAACACTTTACAACCCATCTGCCCAGGGCAGTGAAAGGCAGCTTGTGTAAGTCCTGTAATATTCTCTGCCACTAAATTCTCTGTTATCCTCTGCAGCTCTTTTTCTCTTTCACTGTCTATCAAAAACAAATCTAT
The DNA here is from genome assembly GCA_003416845.1 of Oplegnathus fasciatus. Taxonomy (NCBI): domain Eukaryota; kingdom Metazoa; phylum Chordata; class Actinopteri; order Centrarchiformes; family Oplegnathidae; genus Oplegnathus; species Oplegnathus fasciatus. The sequence continues at coordinate 678,727 of NTHP01000138.1, read as the reverse complement.
TCCTCTGCTGTGTTATTGCTCTGTCGTTCTCTGAGCTGATGTTCTGAGTCTGCCATCACGTCTCTGTCACAGTCTCTCCTATCCAGTCATGGAGAAAATGTCTGCTGCTGGCTCAAGTCATTTCTGACCAGCTAGCTTTAACAAAAACAACATTTGGCTTGAGTAAACATAAACTGACATCAACCTTTATTACGCAAGTTTCCAAAGGATACGAGCATTTAGTGTCACACCTCATTCAACACCAAGCTGCGTCTCATTCAAAAGCTGTGGCTCTCTGGCACAAACGCAGTGAACATGCTCAGACGCAAGCTTTCTTCAGGCCTCTCTCTTTCTCACTGAGTCTTACTTTGAAGTTCTCTCCTCATGGAGAAGGCTTTGCACTGTCAAGTGGGATTTGCATATATGATGAGAATAATTGCCTGTCTGAAATTCGATGCTTCTTTTGGGAAAAAAAGGGGACTCTTTCTTCTTTAGTGGATGGCAANNAAAAAGCGTGTCACTAAAAATAACCTCCCCCCACCTTCCCCCACCACCCCTCCTCTCCTTTGGCGGTCCTCTTTTAGGTTCTCCCCCATGGTTTTCCTCTACCTCAGTACTGTCATCCCGTCCATTTGGTTTCTGGAGCTGAGCCTGCTGCAGTCCAAGCTGCCTGTCAACAATTCCTCAGGCCCTGAGCTTCATTTGCTGGATCACATCCCAATCACAGCGGTAGGCGTCCCACCATAAAACTGCCCTCCACGCCTCACCCTCCACGCAGCCACATTAAAGCAACACCTGATATCAGATAAGATTTAAATCTAGCATGGGGGTGGATAAACTATTAGTTGCAGGAAATGTGTAATAGACACATTGAGATGAAGTCCAGATAGGCTCCTGTTTGAAAAACTCTCAGATCTCTCTCCTTCTGGAGTGGTTTTAGTGCAGTTTCTTTCATGTAGGATTTGGGAGCCTTTTTGCCCCTTGGCTGTGCTCGAGGCTGGGTGGCAGCTTTTGAAACTTGAAGACGTAGTGTTTCGGCAACGTTGTGTAGTGTCAAGGGGAGCTGTCAGGATAAACTCAATGAACTCAGACAAAATGAGGAGCTCACAAGTCATCGGAATTATATCGAGAATAGAGAGGAGATGCCTTGTTGAATGGATGACTTGCAATGTGTTTCATTGATTACACATTTAACTTTCTCACATATTGAAATATCATTCAAATTCTCTGCTCTGTAACACAAATTGTGAAAAATGAATTCTCTAATTTGATGAACGCTTTTGGCGTAACCAGATGGTGCTGTTACCTTCACTCAGGGCATCGTGGAGCTGGACCCAGAGAACTGGGTGGCTGGCCTGGAGCAGACAATGCTTATAGTGTTGGTTCTCGGTCGCTGGCTGATGCCCAAGGGGGACATGTCCCGCGATCAGCTCTCCCAGCTTCTCATGGTCTACGTGGGACTGGGCGCAGACATCCTGGACATCTTTGACACCTTCAAGGAACCAGAGGTCAAAACCAACCAAGCGGTTGTCATAACTGGCCTGGCCCTCTTCTCTTGGGCGCTCATGCAGTTTCCTCTGGTGCTCACCCAGACACAACCCCCAAAGGGTGAGCCCCCACAGACGAGTGTGAGAGGTCTCTCCTGCTGCCCTGGTGCTCCATCAGCATTCGCCTCCTGCTGCTCCAGTGAAGTATGGAGCTTGCTGCTCACGGTGGGACTCCAAGATGGCCCGTTCCTGGTTTACCGGCTCTACCTCATGGTCCAAGAGCAGGTACTCAACCAGCTGATGATCTTCTTCACCTGTAAGAACATCCTCATTGTCCTCTTGGAGCTTTACAGAATCTTTGTGGTGCAGTGCGAGCAGCCAATTGGGGAATCTGGGTTGGAGAGGTGTGCTGCTTTGGTGCTCCAGTGTCGAACAAAGAGGGGTGGGGAGGAGGAGGAAGCAGGTAGAGAGGAGTGTGGTGGAGAGCAGAGCTATAATACATTCAAAGAAAGGGGCACTGAGAGTGAGGAAGATCAGAGTGGTGTCCAGGTATGGAAAGGCTCAAAATGCCGTGAGGCATGACTTTGGCCCTCAGGGGGTGAATGGCTTTCACACGCAAGAGAAAAGTCGAACCTATCTGCCACTTCTTGCATCTCAGCCTTGTTCAGAGACAGTCTCGGCTCTCTGGAGGTTCAGTGACTAGAAATAGACCGCAACAGAAGAGAATAAGTCCCCACTGAAAAGATCAGAGATGAATTTATGCAACTCCCTTTGATAAAACCTTTCAAAAAAGTGGTGTTTCAGTCAGAGGAGGGTTCTCTGCTGAGGAAAATCAGTTCAACAAGTTTAACGTGAACCGTCAATCTCTTTAATATGTGATGGAATTAACAAGATAGCTGGAACCAAATCAGCATAGCTTTGTGCTTTCCAGTACAACAAATTTGTTTTAATCAGCAACAGCATGCGATGATTTGATTTCATTATGTTGTGCATATACATTTTTAATAAAACGATGGTGATGATGATGGCTTTGACAGGAGACAATATTATTTGAATTGAATTAATATGGCAGAGTAAGATGCTGATAACATGTCTTGCTTAATTAATAAAGCTTTTCTAATAAAGATGCTTGAGGAAACTAAAGTGCTGTTTTTTTTTACTCTGAACACCATGAGATGGCAGTGTTGCCAAGTCAACCAAAGCACCACACGAATATACAGTGTTTACTTGACTGGAACATGCATGCCGGTTACATAGAAAAAGAAACAGTAAGACAACAACACAGTGGCACAGTTGCACTGTTGAAGTTCAGCATCAGTTTTTCCTATGAAAATCTCCTCTATGAGTCTCTTTGTAAGACCTGATGATCCAGCGAGGAAGAAGTAAGGCAGGTGATAAATGAATTTAAAAGATTTAGTCACCTTCAGGCAGTGGCTATAATGAGTAGTCTGATGTAGTCAATCTAGAGACACCTCATAAAGTATAGCAAGTAGGAGGAGAGTGAAGAGGTTTGCTTCATTTTTCAAAGTTCATTTTCCTCTTGAGCACAATCAGCCCATGGAAGCCTGCTTGAGAGCTCAGTGCATTTTTATTATGTCTGAAAAAGCACACTCGTGATTATGTGGGAGTTGTCCAAGTTCAACATGATTTGCTCTCACTCTCTCTCTTTTGAGAGATGGAAGGTGCTTTTGAGATATTCCTCCACAGCCCATAAAAGCGAGAGACGCTTTGAGAGCCTACAAGGACAGAGAAATGTTTGAGCTGGAGCTCGGGGTCTCAAGGTTTCGAGCCACTTCACGGTGGGGACAAACAGCCGTAGCACCTCCACCCCTCCCCCCGGTCCAGACAATACTTCTCCTGTCAAACAAGGGCTGGGATGCAGCCCTCCTGCATTTATGGATGACCCTCTCACTCTGTGTCTCTTACACTGTGTTGGGCAGGCTGGGAATGAAGAGCAGCAACGCCAACGAGTGGCAATTCAATCAGAGGCCTTTCTCGCACTGCCCTGTATCTGTGTCCATCAAATTGCTGCACTTCACCTGGTCTCTAAGATGATGATAGCAGCTGAGGCTCTGAACGAGGGGGGACTCTTTGTTTTCAATAAGCTCTCAATGAAAGAAAGACAGAAACATAAAGAGCCAGAGAAGAGGGAAAGAGAACATTTGTGTGTATTCCTCCCTCTGTTGTTGCTTGAGTATAAAAATGCATAGAATACGAGCAAGATTTCCTAAATCGACGACTGTAGGCTACCTCCAGAGGATTTGCTGGAGAGCACTACTTTATTTCCTCTGTTTCATCTTTGTGGCGGCACTTTGGTCTAAATTATTGATGGTGGAGCCAACTTTTAAAAGAAAGATGGGAAAAATTAATGGAGAGTCCCCACTGAGATGTTAATTCTTCCAGCAACATAATGCTGTCTATGCTCCTAGAGTGCTAGATAATGCACAATTTACAAAGTCACTCCCAGGCAAATGACATCACACAGAGCCAATACGAGGGCACAGCTTCTTCTAAGCACCTGAGTTTTGGGAGAATCCAATATTCGTGTGACAACGTGATGTGGGCAATACAATAGGGTGATGAAAGAGCCGCTTGCTTGTGAAGAGAGTCCTTTTCCTCTTCAGATTAACTGCATGCTTTAACAAGATTGTGTGGGCATGTGGGAGGATGGGGATGTCAGCTGATCCACGGGCTGCCCTACATAGATAGAGAGAAAGGAAGAGAGTGTGGAAACTCAAAGCCTGCAACTCCAGTGCACATGGATATACCCTCACAAGCCCTCGACTGAAAAATATCTGTTCACACGGAAAAGAGTGATACTGCCTTCAGGTGCCCCTTAAAAGCTCCTAAATCTACATCTCTGATTAGATCAATTCATTAAGCCTCATTGAAAGCAAAGTCTTTCCATGTGATATAATTTCCCACAAAATCTTTCAAACTTGCTTATATGATCATGTTTCTGAGGACAAAATGGAATGACTGATCACTGACAACATATCCTTTGGCTGGAGTGATCAGAGTATTAGTCATACTGAAGGTACTCCACCAACAACTTTCACATTTTTTAGTTAGCTGCTCGGACCGATTTAGCTTGATTGCTGCTCTCCGAAGCTTTGATAAAACTATGAGATTTAAGTTTAGACTCATGTGTCGCACCCTGCCATAGAAGTGTAAATCATAGATGCAACTTGTTGCACATTCAAGTGTGTTTTCTTTGGAAATACATTTTTTTTTGTGGTGGCAGGTATGGGTTAAACCACTGGGGGGGCCCAGGGCGAAACTGAGCTGTGATGTGGTTAAAAGCTCTGTATAAAGGTATTAAGTGGATCTTGAGTCCATTAAGAATGAACGTTCACTCTGAAATGAACTGTTAATCAGATTGCCACAAACTAATGGCCACACAGTGAAGTTGGTTCCCTTGAGGGTCTGGGGGCAGTTGTTTCAATCTGCTTTCAATGCAGCCTTGTGTAGTGGCAGCTAATATAGCTGTTTGTTAAATTTAACAGCACGAAAACTTTGCAGAAGCAGAATGAAGAGGATCAAGCATGTAAATGATGTTTTGATTTATTCAGGAATGTGACGAATTCAATAAAACCTGAGCATGAGCAGAGATCAAGGCTTGAGTATTTACTCGCAAGTCATATCTTAAAGAAAAAAATACATCCATCTAAGCTAACTGCATAATATCAAATACCTTACATTGATTATATAATAATACAATAATATTAAGTTATACTTGCTAACAGTAAGTACAATCTTCAAATTAGCTGTCTAGAAAAGCTTGCCTGCCATATTTAGACATATTTACCACTTTATTATGTTTTTCAAGTGTGGTAAACATAGTATTGATATTTCCAACAGAACTTGAAGACTGCAGAAGTTATAATGAAATGAGAGAGAGAGAGAGAGAGAGCCAGAGAGAAATTCACTCAACCTGAGCAGGTGCATTTCTCATGACAGCGTGGAGCGTTTTCACCACATGCCACAATTTCCCTATTTTGTGTCAACTAATCAGGAAGTCCAAACACACCAAGGTGCGCCTCATCAGCCTCCAATCCTACAGATAAACCCGTCAACATGCCACTGAAATGTTGCAGCAAGAGAGGAGGAGTGAAAACAAAGGCAAACTTCAAATGAACTCCACAACTTTCTGACAGGCAGCTGAGGATCCAGCTCACAAGCCTAATGTAACACCATGGATGGCAAAATAACGAGCTTTACTTCACTGGTTGTGGATCAGGGATGCTGTATGGCTGTCTTGCTCTCACATAGTATAGGCTTTTGTGATGGAGTCAACAGTGTGATATAGAGATGCCATTAGGGCCCAATTTATGGCAAATCACAGTGTAACTTTCTAAATGCTACAATTCTCATAACACAAAACATACATTTTAACCTGAATAATTCAGATGTCCTGCAGAGAGAAGTCATTTCATCTTTTTTTTCTGAAGATAATAAGATAAGATTTTTCTGAAGTTCTCCACAGCAATGGAAGAATTATGGTATTAGATTCAAGGAAGCTGTTAGGCAAACATCTGACTATGGTAACCCACCTATTTCACAGGACTGTGACTTTATCCCAGTCTCATCACACATAGCAGCAAATTGCTTCAATGCACATCAGAGATCAGGGTCTATAGAAACAGGGAAAAAGAACATCTTGCAACCTAACATACTACCCTGTAGTCCTACACATTGGCTGTGCATTGATACTGTGTCACAAAGTAACTGAAAGTGCCAAATCTAAGGGTCAAGTAAACACCTGTTGGGTGAAGATCAGGGTGGTAGATCTGGGCACCTTGCAAACTACTGTTTCCAAGGTCAAGAATGAACTTTCATGCAACTTTTAGTTATTTTTAAAGCTAAGTATTTATTTAAAATTGATGTATGATATAAAAATGATATATAGCATTGAGCAAAAACTGAAATTTAGGGCATCACCTCATGTTCTGAATTACGTTGCTCAGTTTAACTTCCAGCTAATTCCTGATCCAAAGACAAGCCAAAGTTTGAAAAGACCATAACTCCTCAGGTGTCTGACAACTTCGAATTGTTGTCTCTCAGCCTTATTTACATTCATTTCATTTTTCTTCAGTGTTAATTGCTTCTGTGACCAATTTCATGCAGAATGCAAAAGTGAGCAATGAATATGAAATCCCTTTCTAAACAGAGCATTCTGAATTCCTACCCACATGGCAGTTTTGGAGATAACTGCTCTGACAGTTAGCAGTTTAGTCAGTCAATCTCAGGCCACAGAGGATGTATTGTTGAAATATTAATTGTCCGCCTCCTTTGCCATCCCCCAGTTCCTCTGAGCTGGGAGAGCTGCCATTTTACCCAATTCCAATCTACAACATGGCCTCTGGTCATAGAGGCCAAGGCCACATCGGGACACCAGTTCTAATGAGGAAATACATTCGACTGTCTGACTGGACGACATAATTAGGACAGTTGAGAGCACTCGACGAACAAACACATTTTTGAATTTAGCTCAAGTGTTGTTTGAGCCATATGCCTTGTGATATCCCCACAGTGTGATGCTGATGTCCTAATTCTGTCCTCGACAAAAGGGGACTAGCTACTCCTGACTTATTCTCACAATATTTTACCAGTGTAGCCCGGAACTTCCTGTTAGTGAAAGACTGGTACCTTCATGTAAAATTCAATGTGGGTGCTAAATGCAAAGTGCATAATATAAAGCAGTGGTTCTTAGTTGAAAATTTAAATAATGGAAATGGAGATCTATGAGAATAAATCTAATCTAGTTCACTGTCACGACTTTTGTTCTTTCCTTTAATGTAAAATACAAAAAAAGAAAAAAAGAAAGTAGCAACAACAAAAATATCTCCATTTGGGATGAACTTTCAGACCGCAAGACTGAAAAACATAGGGATGGCACTTGTGATGGTTTTTGAAGGGATGTTATGAAGCTTGGATTTGGGTTTACCCCTCAAAGAAAGTCTAAGATGTTTGCAGAGGGGAGAGAAGTGAGCTGCAACCAGCATGCCTGACTGAGACAGGCTGAGAGGCCTGTCAATCAAACAAACACACCCCAAACACAATCTACTTTAAGCATTATAGCTCCTATGTGTACAATTATTTTGTGATTATTAGGAGTGGGGCAAACCATTGATTCACATAAAAATTGCGATTTGTATATTCTGCAATAATGAATCAATTCACAAATTTCAAAAATAAATTTTTATGTTATTAATAAAGTTATGTCGATGGAACGAAAAGTATGGAACCCAACAAGGGCACAGTAATGCATGCACACACTAGTTATCTTAAAAACTAGGGTGCATTTTGGATTCATTAACTTAATAACTCACTTTTTAAGATGAAATTGAAGTATTTTATGAATACATCGTAAGACATCACTCAGAGCTCAACGTTAGCAAAAGAGGAGCACCAAAGTCCAGCACTATCTCAGTCCATAGTCTGTTTCAAGACCAGTTTGATTAAAGGCCCTGCATACCCCACAGGTATGAGTTAGTTTGACTTGAGTTAATTAGACCTCTGGATGTACATGTGATCAGTGGCTTCCTTTAATTAATAAGAATAATAAAGGTGAAATCTGTCCTACCCTAACAGGTGCAACAAAACTAATGGGAAAGTCAGGTGGATGTCAATCTAATCTTCAAGATTATTACTTTAAAGTTGAAGTATGTAACCTGTATAAAAATAACTTTTTGTCATATTTGCTAAAACTGTCTCTATGTCCTGACAGTAGTACATGAGACAGATAATCCGTGAAAAAAATCAGGCTCCTCTGGCTCCACCTACTGCCTCTAATGCCATTTGCAAGAATCCACCGCGCCTGAATCAAAACAACCAATCAGAGCCAGGAGGAGTAGCTGACGGAGTGTCAATCACTGCTCCTGCACACGCTGCGAGCAGCTCCCCTCGGTCAAGCTCCGTATCTTCAGTGAGGGGGCGCAATGGCGGACAAACAACCACCGAACAACCAAGCAATGAGAAAACTGTGCATCCCTCCTTTGTCAACACAAGCTTACACGACAAAGACAATTAAACAGAAGAAGACCAATGAAGAAAAGCAAGCTAAAAAGAAAGAATTAGACTGAGTGACTCTGCTTCGGAGGCGAGCTGGAGCACTGTGGAGGGAGCTGGCAATTGTACTTGTTCAAATTTTCACACTAAGTCCACTCTCTCCTCAGTCCTGCTGATTTCTGCTTTAATTGTGGTTCTAATCACCAGTCTGGGCTTGGAAGTGTTTGGTATAAAACATACAGTACAGCACAGTACATTTTACCATTTGGATCCCTTCCTCAGTCAGACATAAAAGCGTATACATCATGTGAAAAAATGCCAAAAAGGAGTTACATAGTGTGTATCTAAAGGAGGTGAGGCTCTGACATGATCTGTTATGTGAACATGTAATGTGTCAAAAAAAGAGAGCTCAATAGTGAGAAAATGCTTTCACTTCACTTTAAGTGTGTCTTCATTGACCTGACAGGCTTAGCTGAGGAAAGTGCCCCTGGCTTTAGTGGCACCAATAGGCTATGATGTTAGGGTTCTAGGTGTGTGTGCATGTTCGTGTGTGTGTGTAACGTAGGACTTCTTAAAAAAAACCAAAAAAACTGTGAAGGCAAATGAGTGCTGTACCAAGTTGCAGATTGAACCACGCTGTAATGGCACAAGATAGTTCCCAAGTGAGTCAATATAATCAATGAAAGCATCACAAGAGAAAGAGGAGAGCCTGTTCCTTTTAATGGCAGGACCAATGAGCTGTGTTACAGACATGCTGTTATATAGATAAGACATGCAAAGCTGTTCTTCCACCCTAAACCACTATTATGCCTTTTCTTTCCCTACGTAAGCTCTGTTCTCCTCAGCTCTTCTCATCCTTTTTCCATATTTAGACCTTAATTCTAAAATATCTTTTAAAATAAGTATTCTATGAAACATGTTTGTGACAACTGTACTGCTTGGCCTGCAATATACCAAACATCGGCAGGGTTCATGTGAATGCTCTGAGTGTGTGTGTGTATGAGTGAGAATATTATGGCAGCAGTCCATATACCACAGAATGATGAGCGAGGCTTTCAAGGGGCATTTCATGAAGATCGAAGCACCAAATGGTTCTGTTGAATGGACAGAAAATAGCCGTTGTCATTTTGGTCTTAAGAAAGCAATCTGCTGTCGGAGAAGATGCAGTGGAGGACTCTTTTACATGCTCCTCTTGGTACTTAAAGAACTCTTGAATCTTTTTATCCATAAAAACACATTTTAACCAATAACAGCAAAACCCTCTTGCTGACTGTATTCCAGAGAATACTCTTTTATTCTCAGGATAAGAACAGCGACACCATATTCAACCACAATTGTGGTATGCTTCAATACATTTCTGTGCATTTATAGCTCTCTCGATGATTATCTGCCATTGATTGCGTGGTAGATTGTGTGGTGTGCGGGTTCTTTCTCTTGGTTTGGTTTACATAATTACATTATGTAGGACATGGGCAGCCAGAAGCGCTTTTTCTCTTTGGAACACTTCAGAGAGTGAATGGAGCAGATCTATTTCAGGAAGTGGGTTAGTGGTGAGGGGAAGAAGCTTGATTCAGAGAATAAACATATTTTACAAATTAGGATATTTGTTATTGCACCATGCAGCCCCTGGTGTCCCTGAGTCTGTAGATAGTGAGATAAACCATATCAGGCACATCTAAGCCTGGATAAGAGTATTACATTAAAGGCACTGTATGTTTACTGCTGTAATGTAAATGTCATACATCGTATTCAGACCCACATGGAGGATAGTTCAGCAGTATGCAGTAATACAATTATCTGATTAACAACTTGTTTCCACTAATATTAGCTCCATGTTTTGGATTCAATTAAACAATAACAGGATTAAGAAATATAGAGTAGGTTCTCATTTACAAACTCGTGACACCTCCCTGATCTCTCAGTATTCATTCATTCATTCATTCATTCATTCAGTCTAAGGTAAGATCAGGTAAGATAAACCTTTATTGATCTCCAGCGGGGGATTTCGGTTGTTGCAGCAGCACAATGACAGAAGTAAGTACGGATAAGTATAAAAAGTACAACAAATAAATAACAGAAAAAAAACTATAATAAGAAAAGAATACAAAAATTATACAAGAGCATTTGGAGTCAAGATTACAAGGTAAAGTGACAGTGGTGTGGTTAAAGTGACAGTGTGGTGATTAATAGCAGCAGAGTCAACAAGTCTATGCAAACAGCAAACACCAGACTAATATGATATGATTAAGTAATGGAACCTAGTTTGTATTAATATAGTGATGTAATAGAAGTATATATAATATAATGATATAATATGGGATATGAGATATAGTATAAGGTGAAATTAAGTGCTATAGTATAACATAATGTATAGTAGAGTACAGCAATATAACAAAGCATAGTATAAGTATATAGTACAACAATATAACATAGGGTAGTATATAGTATAACATAGTATATAATAAACATAATATAAGGGATAGTACAGTAATATATCATAAAATAGAATAGAACAGACTATTAAACAGAACAGTATAGTATAGTATAGTGTAATATATAACAAATATATCAACAAATATAGCAAAGTATATAATAAGTCCAACAGTCCAGCAGAGAGGCAATAGAGAGGGAGAGGTGAGGTGAGTGTCTCGAGTGTAGCAGACACTGTGGAGAAATGGGTCTGTGTGTTTTGTGGTGTTATAGTCTGTGGTGTCTGCTGTTGTACAGTCTGATGGCAGCAGGTACAAATGAGCGCCTAAAGCGTTCCGTTTTGCACCTGGGTGAGATAATCTACTCATTTGCTTTTTCCTGTTTACTAACGCTCACGTCATTTCAGAACCTTTCCCTCCTGCCCTCCAATTACCCCTCTCCCTCACCTGGCCTGCTTCACCCAATCACCCACCTGCTTCCCTCTGATTAGATCCAGCCCCATATATACTGGCTCCGTTCCCTTACCCAGTTGTCTTTTGCATCATACTAAGCTTTCCAGCACTCCCTACCTGATTCCTGATCCTGCATGACTGAACCTTTGCCTGATTCCCTCGACTCTGATTCTCTGCCTGATCCCTGTAGGTTAAGTTTGCCTTTCCTCATTTAACTACTGTTTTTTTACCCTTGCCTGTTATTGGAATAAACCTTGTGGATATATTACCTGATTGTTTACGAGTCTTATTTGTGGGTTCTTGTCTGTTTTGTGTCAGTGAGCGTAGCATTGATAGTAGAGTAGCTTAGCTTAAAGACTGCTATCCTGGCTCAGGCCAACATGAAAAAATACAGCTACCAGACCA
>NTHP01000138.1:637878-657767 GCA_003416845.1 Oplegnathus fasciatus | reverse complement strand
CCCCCCCCCACCCCCACCCCCCACCCCCCGGTTATTGCAGGTTTTTAGGAAGTATTATAAAATGGTCTAATAAAATATTAACTACTTTGGGTTTCTTCTGCATCACTGAACATTTTCTGGACAATACAACCTACCGTTCTGTTACACGTATAGCTGTTTTTAAATGAATAATGGTTTTAATATAACTTCACACTGCAACTAAAATTGCAATGACTCTTTCATGCCCCATGATTTGGACTCACATTGTATTCACCAAGTCAATTTACTATACAGTCAACATGGATAACCCTATATAATGAAAAAGGGAAAGCGTTTTTAGCCAGGCTCTAGGGATGGCAATGTCAGCCTGTCGGGCGGTCGGTCCACCACATTGGTCCGGTCTGAAATATCTCAACAACTATTGGATGGATAGCCATGAGACTTTGTACACACATCCATGTTCCTGAGAGGATGAATCCTAACAACTATGGAGATCCCCTCACTTTTCCTCTGGCACCACCAGTAGGTCAAACTTTTCACTTATCCTTTGAAATGTCTCAGCAACTACTAAGTAGACTGGCACAAAATTGTGATCCCTGACTTTTCATAACTTTTTTCTGACAGTCATGTCCTCTCCGGATGAATTGTAATCACTTTGGTGATCTCCTTTGTGTTAAGTCCTAATTAGCAAATGTTAGCACTCTAACATGCTAAACAAAGATGATGAACATGGTAAATGATATACCTGCTATATACCTGCACGTTAGTATTGTCATTGTCAGCATGTTACATGCTGATGTTAGCATTCAGCTTGAAGCACTGCTGCGCCTAAGCACAGCCTCATAGAGATTTTCTGCTGATGGAGTTTGAGTTTTTGATCTCTTTTTCTTTTTGAACATTATGGCTATTGCTGATAATTCTACAGCAATTTAATTCAGGGAAAGTCATAATGATGTCGAGTTGCTAAGCAGATATTTACCACTGACACCTCAGTTTCTGAGATCACTGTTTCAAATCAAAACTGATAGACATATAATAAATACATTTATAGAGAATAATAAACCTTCCCTCCCTTTGTATTATCTTCAAACTTTGATTTACGAGTGTATGGAAACTCAAAGGGAGAGTTTTTAGAGTGCAATTTGTTTCCTTTCTGAAAGACAAAACTTCACTTTCAGTTACACAGAAAACTTTGACCTGTAGACAGAGAGAACAGACTGCCTTCTACAACAAAGTTGAACTGCGACCAATTAGAGAGGGAAAGTTGCCATGAAGAAGCAAACACAGAGCTGCTGTTGAGCTAAATGACTGCAAGAAAACGCATCAACGAACACACACTGACACAGACATGGCCGTGTATTTACACACACGCACACACACACACACACACACACACACACACACAATGCTGTTTTCTGGTTGGAAGTGTGAAACAGAAGCTCTGGTTACCTTGATCTTTGTCAGTGTTCACATTTGTGAGCAGGAGTGTTATTAAGTTCAGCTCTTTTTTGGTGGAGCTCCTTCATCTCTTACAACTACTGCTGCCTCTGAATAAATGCAGTATAAACATATTTTGATCCAAAGCTCTAAAAATCCTTAAAATATTACACTTTGAACTCTAAAACTGGTTTTGTATTAAAAATTGCCTCATTGTCACAGAATCAGTCACATTTACATACTGCTATTGAAGTGAATAATCTTGAACGCTACTCTTAATATGGGTGTTAACATGCTATCAAATGTAATTTGTGAAGTCAAAGCAAACCACAGAACTCAAGAGTTTGTTTGTGGTTCTCTCTCTTACGATAGGCTGGACCTGTCATTTCACAAATGCTCTGCCTAAACCGGCCGCACTGTTGAAGAGTTAAAAAGCTTTTCTGACAGTTCACGCTTTATGTTAAAATTACCTCTCGCTTTCATCCCCCTGTGTAATTTCAATTCTGTGGCTTCCTTGCTTGCGTGCTGCACAAACACATGCACACAATTTATGTATTTATTCATTTCCTCCCCAGCTTGTTCAAAGCGATGTACACATCACCCTCTCTTGACGTGTGAAGCACTGGTTTTTAATTATTCATTCGGCAATATCTAAAGCAGATACATTCCAACTCTTTTCTGCTGACAACCTGGGCTTAAAACAGTAAAACGGAGGACAATTTGAGTGAGCAAACAACTCCTACAGGGGAGTAATATCATTTCAGCAGTCTGGTCTCTTCACTCATCACCATGATTTTGAGCTCACTTTGACATGGTGGAATAAATCACTTTGCTACAAGATAAACTCGCTTTGACTAACAGAACATCCCAAATGCAGCAATCTTTTCACGAGTTTGTGGGTGATAAACTTCTTTTGCACCAGACGCAGCAAAGATATGCCTCCACAGCCCTCTGTGCATTTTGATAACCACTTTAATGGCTTAATGTGAAAGTGTACAACACACTGTATTGTAGCAGAATTTAAGAACTGAGGTCAAAGTCTCCCTAGGCTGAGTTACATATAGGCTACTGTGCTGTAGCACTTTAAGGCCTCTTTGGTCACTAATGGTCTGGAGCCTTTTAGTTCACAGCAATTACTGTGTCTGTATTTGCCTGCAGTTCTTCAGCCCCGACGGATAATACAAGACATGTTTTTAGCAACAGAGCTGCTAAGAGCTAAAAAGAGAGAGTGACGCTTTGGTATATGATGTGACACACAAGCAAAATTAAGGACAATTGCCTGGAGCTCAGAAAGGGGCCCTGTGAAAAATCTAATGCAGGGACAACCACTTGACTATTTGTAAGGGTCAATTCAGGGAAACAATGTTGTATTTGACTGAGCTTCTTGTAACAACTATAGAACTGGGGCAGAGAAAAGAACAAGACTTAACTTCTTAAGCCCTGCTAGTGGCCCCTAGAGGTTGCAATGTTCATTACACCTTACAATAAAAGAGTACTGGACAGATCATTTAACATATTCACAATTTTGATATGGTGATGGTTATTAAAGCTGCTTTAATTGACTTTGTGGCCACTGTAGGGCCAGAGGAACAAGCTGTAAACACATTGACATATTATCATCTTATAAAGTTGACATGGTGAACTTGTCAACAAACAACAAACAGTTGCCTATTTACACATGGAGCAGGCACAGCGCCATGTTGGTGTTGTTCCTACAACATCATAATTAATGTTGCTCCAGGACCATCATCGCAACTGACCAATCACGTTGTTGTGATGTCATAGCTTTTCGACTCGGGGAGGAAAAGACAAGTAAAATACTAAAGCGTGGCCCCTTGCTCACAGGAACAGAAGGTAAGCATTAAAAATACTTTCTTAATAATATGATAGGACATTTGAATTTGAGAAAATCTGCATCATATCAATGACTAGCAAAATCTAGCTTAGCTAGCTATTATTAGCTAAATTTAACTTACTCCTGTTGGTTTGCAAGTGTTAATTCTAGCTAGCATTAGCTAGCTCCTTTCCAGAGAACGGCTAACCTTAGCTTCTAACCAGATACACAGTGCATTTCAAACATCTATAATAATTAACGTTAGTCAGCTAACATTTATGTTCCCATCCTAATGAGAGCTGTGAGGCCAAGTGGTGCTCTCCATATAACCTTTAATTGTCACCAGTCAACCAATGTAATTACAAAATGATAAATGTCCAGGTTTAATAAGCAGTGGCCATGTTGACATGAGTTCTGTGCAAACCTGCATAAGTTAGCCTAATGGTTGTGGACAAGCTTTCATATGATGACCCAGGACAAACATTCATATGATGACCCAGGACAAACATTCATATGATGACCCAGGACAAACATTTATTTGATGACCCAGAACAAACTTTCATATGATGACCCAGGACAAACGTTCACATGATGACCCAGGACAAACTTTCATATCATGACCGAGGACAAACATTCATATGATGACCCAGGACAGACTTTCATATCATGACCCAGGACAAACTTTCATATGATGACTGAAGACAAACTTTCATATCATGACCAAGGACAAACCTTCATATGATTATCCAGGACAAACTTTCGTATGACCCAGGACAAACTTTTATATGATGACCCAGGATAAACTATATGTAAATAATATAATAATTCAATAATAATAATAAAATAAATAATTGAATATATAAACTTTAACTCTTTACTCTTCTTGTAGCTCTTTTTTGGTCCCCACCAGCTCCTGAGAAAAAATATCTGTTCAGCTTTATCTGTCTGCAGGTGCTGGCCAGGTAGTGTATAATCGGTTTACCAGAGCATTTGCTGAAAATATCTGCCTGCTACTGTTGAGAGTGAACTAAAACAGTAAAGTTTTGGCTCCTAAAACTAAAACAGTGAGGTAAAAGAGGCATAAATGCTCCATAGATCTGAAGGGAACTNAATTGTCACCAGTCAACCAATGTAATTACAAAATGATAAATGTCCAGGTTTAATAAGCAGTGGCCATGTTGACATGAGTTCTGTGCAAACCTGCATAAGTTAGCCTAATGGTTGTGGACAAACATTCATATGATGACCCAGGACAAACATTTATATGATGACCCAGGACAAATTTTTATATGATGACCCAGGACAAACATTCATATGATGACCCAGGACAAACATTTATATGATGACCCAGGACAAATTTTTATATGATGACCCAGGACAAACATTTATTTGATGACCCAGGACAAACATTCATATGATGACCCAGGACAAACTTTCATATCATGACCGAGGACAAACTTTCATATGATGACCCAGGACAAACTTTCATATGATGACTGAGGACAAACTTTCATATCATGACCCAGGACAAACTTTCATATGATGACTGAGGACAAACTTTCAAATGATGACTGAGGACAAACTTTCATATCATGACCCAGGACAGACTTTCATATGATGACCCAGGACAAACTTTCATATCATGACCGAGGACAAACTTTCATATGATGACTGAGGACAAACTTTCATATGATGACCCAGGACAGACTTTCATATGATGACTGAGGACAAACTTTCATATCATGACCGAGGACAAACATTCATATCATGACTGACGACAAACATTCATATGATGACCCAGGACAAACATTCATATGATGATCCAGGACAAACTTTCATATGATGACCCAGGACAAGCTTTCATATGATGACCCAGGACAAACTTTCATATCATGACCAAGGACAAACCTTCATATTATGATCCAGGACAAACTTTCGTATGACCCAGGACAAACTTTCATATGATGACCCAGGATAAACTATATGTAAATAATATAATAATTTAATCATAATAATAAAATAAATAATTGAATATATAAACTTTAACTCTTTACTCTTCTTGTAGCTCTTTTTTGGTCCCCACCAACTCCTGAGAAAAAATATCTGCTCAACTTTATCTGTCTGCAGGTGCTGGCCAGGTAGTGTATAATCGGTTTACCAGAGCATTTTTGCTGAAAATATCTGCCTGCTACTGTTGAGAGTGAACTAAAACAGTAAAGTTTTGGCTCCTAAAACTAAAACAGTGAGGTAAAAGAGGCATAAATGCTCCATAGATCTGAAGGGAACTGCAAAGTCAGGTGATAATTCTCTGTTGATTTGTCAGTATGAGTGACACCTTTTATATTAATAGTCATTTGATCCATCGTCAGAGCATGAATACTCTCAATTTTATGACAATCTCAATCTGCCTGCCAGACAATGAGAGATCTTGTGTTCAGAGTAGACATTTTGGCTTAGAGGACAGCTCATGTCCAACATGCAAAGGGTTTGTCCACTGGAGAGCATGAATGTCCTCAGTTTGCGTTTATTTTTTTATCCATATTTTACAAAAATCCAACCATAATTGTTGCAGAGACCCTAGAGTAGCAGTGTTGATCAAATGGTAGGGTCATCAACATCAGATAGCAACCAATCTTCCAGGACAATAAATTTCCAGGACAGTTTCATTCATACCACAGCCAGTGGATGTTGATATAACTGCTTTGGACCAAAGTGTTGGTTTGACAGACCAAACAACATAGAAACAGACCAACAGACTGCATGGCCACTCTGGGTTGCACCCTGAGTGCTAGAGGGGTGAACATATGGAGGAAATCAAGAAACTAAAAAGGTAAATTATCAAAAGAAACATCTTTTTTTCTCTTCAGTTAAAGCGCTGTTAAAGAGCAACCTGCTGCTGGTACTAGACGTGTTGTTAGTGCAGAAACATTAGCGTTGTTGTTGTTGATGATGATGATAATGATGATGGCATCTCCTCCTTCCCCTATAATGATTGTGATGGTGACAAAATGCACCTACTCTAGCCCAGTCAGCATTTCAAGTCAGGAATGCTGAAGGTAAACAAGATAAACACTTGCATCAGTTGCAGTCAGTGACAGTGAAATAATCTTTTATTATGTTGTCTTCACTGTGAATACATTTCTTTTCTTACAGAACTTTTTGCACCACAGCAGACCTTGACAAAACCCTGTAATCAAAGTAGGTGTGATAGGTAAAGTGAGGGTGACAACAGAGGGTAAGGAGGGCCTCATATATACTTGCTTTAGGCCCCATAAACACTGTGTTTGCCCCTGGTTGTGCTGCATCTTGCATTTCACTGCTTTAGGCACCTTGCATTTTTGGAAGAGTGCCTTGAGCACCCCAAGTTGAAACAAATTCAGTTCATTGTTTTTGTTTTTCTTTTCTCTGTTCACCAGTTGTATTAATGCAGAGATGGGCCTTCTGGGGGAACTACAGCAGCTTGGAAGCAAATAAGAGCTGTTTTGTTACCATTCTCCTATTTTATATAATACTTGTGCCAAATCACACCAACCCAGCACAATAAACAACAGCTGGCCGTGTGACTGACAGCAGATCGTCAGCTATTCTGTAGTCGCCTGGCAACAGTGAAGCAAAAACACAGCATGATGCTGGGTTTTGTATGTGTAGGTTCCTTCCACAGATATAAAATAGTAATTTCTGTGCTTTTAACACAAAGGCAGTGCCGCTCACTTTGCGTTGTTCAACCTTCAGTTTGTACCCCATGTGTCTTGGTCTCCTAGCAGCTGATCTGTGAGCTCCTGCTCTGTTTACATTGTGACTGTCACTGGGAGAGGTGGCTACATCATGGACAATTAATTACAATGGAATTCACCAGACCCTTAGTGATTACTTTTAATGGTAATGAGGTTTAATCACTCTAATACCATCATTATTAAATTATGAGGAGAGTCCTTATTAGTTAAACATGAATACATTACATGTTATTATTAATTTCATGTGCTGTACAATACTCCATTTTTATTTGTTTAATTCATTAATGTGTTCTTAAGCCAGCTTAGAGCCATATCCAATGTCTAGTGATTGCATTAATTGACTCATAGAAGTAGTCATTCAGATCAATGTTATTCTATCTTGGTGGTAGATTAGAAGTCATATAATTAGACGTATTAGATACTTAAACCATAAGCCTTAGGACAAGATATTATATGATGCTGATATGAGGTGCACTGGTAGTCATGTGTCTAGCTGGAAGAAGACATACTTTATATGCCACAATATGTGATCATACTGTAAATCCACAAATTCAGTTGCTGTGTAAATCTGTTTAGCCAGAATTGTCCTTGAGGGGTAACATTTGAGCCAATGTTTCAACATGCTCTCAATCAATTCTCTCAATAACAATCACACGTTATTAAAATGTAGTTGAGCTAAACACATATGTGATCTAGAGGTATTTGGTAGTATTACAGAGTCGGGATTATTGTGTCAAGAAAAAGCACAAGCAAAACTGACAGGGTTTCTTATTTTCTTACCAGCTCAGTAATATTTCCAATTCACAGTCTATTGAGTTCTTGAATCAATTATTTATGCTTTTGTGTCACTGTTAACAGAGTCATTATAGTAGTCCAGCCCTGACAAACAGCTCAAGTTACTGTCAACTGCGTCTGAATGTGGTGGCGAGTCTCATCTGCTCACATCTGTCCTGAAACAAAGGAGCAAAATCAAGATTCTGCTGATCACTTATAAGGTTCTCCACAATCAAGCTAGCTGCTGCTATCCTTTGTGAATTAAGACAGGACTTTACGGTCATCTGACCAGAGCTTACTGAATGTCAGAATGTCGAAATTTAAGACAGAGAGTAATTATGTATCCAGCAGCTGAAGACCCAAATATTTCTCTCAGGAGTTTGCAGAGACCAAACAAGAGCTAAAATGAATTTTGAACTTAGTATTGGAGGACAGAAACAAGACACTAAACAAATGCTACTGTTGCTGTGTGTCTGCTATATGCTAAAGTACAATAGTAAACAATTAATTGTTATCAGGTAACAGCTTTAAGCCTTGGGATATGGCTGTGGCCTTATGTCTGTCAGCTTGTTTTGATGTTTTTATGCTCCATAGTGGCCAAATATCAGTTAATGCAGCTCTAATGGCTGAAAATAACAAAACCTTTATAGCTTTGTTGAGATCATACAAGTTCCAATAACTCAAAAAAGTCATTCTGGAGCCATAAAATGCTTTATACAACTTTTTGAACACATGCAGTAGTACACCTTTATACAGACTTTGATGTTGAAAGTCAGTCGAGTTCCCCTTTAAGATATGGAGGAGTGGCTCATTTTAACCCCGCACATCTCATAGAGCTTAGGGGCAAGTTGTGCCACAAGACCTTTTTTGGCCATTGTTTGAAATCAAACGCACATTTACTCTTCTGGACAAACATAATGCAAAAGGTGGTCAATTTGACCCCATTCACATGATAATTTCCATGGTACATTCCTGCGTCACAATGAGCTTCTAAGACTTCTCATATAATTTAAAACTCCATACCCCAGTGATCCCCCTCCCGATCTCTTTCATATTGTTTTGCAGCACAAGGAACAGATGTGGAGAAATTATGGAACTACCGTGATTGCTCTGAGGATGAACAAAACAAAACGGTTCAGGGAGAAGTCAGCATTTCTCCAGCATATTGTGCCCTAGAGCAAAAGAAACCAACACCACAGAAGACTGTACATTGTATCCATTATTTTTTATGACTCAAACACATTTAGAAGTATGTACTGAGTCATTCAACACTGAGAGGATTATGTTGTCCCTCGCTGCCATCGGCTGAGCAACAGTGAGCCCTGCAGCAATCAGTTTGGGATGCTTTAGCATCAGCCTTCCCAAAACTCAAGACATCCTGGACTTTTCTGCTGGTGTCACAGAGTATATATAAAACCGGCCCGTGCTGTGATGGTAATCCTTTAAGGCTTTACAGTAGGTGTGTCACACCAGCTTCCTGTAGCTTTATCCAGTGTCTGGAATTGGCACCGACTGTCTTCACAAGAAAAATAACAGCATTGGTCATTTGGTCAAGTGACCTGTGTTTACATTTTCCTGACAAGGACCTCTTGTAGCTGTGCAAATAATGACTGTTGTCTGTCAGAAAGGTGGAAGTAGCCCAATATTGGTATAGCAATATGGGTATAAGTCTCGCTCACACCAGGAAATAGCACAGTGAAATCAATCTGTGTGTCTTCCCAAAATATTTGGTTCTAGAGGCTTGGTGACGTAGTGACTAATCGCAGGGCTAGTTGGTGAACTACTATAGCTGGCGAGCTAATCACTAGCAAGCCGGAAACGTGCTACAAGTAGACTAGGAGCACTAGTCAGTCACAATAGTTTGCCAAGCTTCTTTCTATTTTCTCTGTACTGTGCCCATGCATTTAGTTCTCCGGATTGTACATCATTTCATTCTATAAATTTCATTGAATATTTTACTGAAGAGAAAAAAAAAGCCCTCCAGGCTCACAAGCTTCCTAAGTGCTTGCTTCTCAGTTTGCAAGGTAGACGATAAGTTCACAGTTTATTCAAAAAACCTATTTGTACCATCGCATCCTGTCTCACAACAGTCTGCTAACCACCAGTTTATAATCTGACACAGGAGGTTAAATAAAAAGTGGATGGTGTAACACAGCTAATAGGCTCTCTGCTTCCTCAAAGGTTAACACTGTCAAGGCGGCTTGCTATTTATAACAGATCAAATTCCCAACAATTCCGTTGGAATTAATTGTTTTAATCACAAAGTCTTGCTGTTTTAAATGCTGGTGTGATCAGGCCTTTAGGGAAGAAATTGGGGTGGATAGTTTGACACGGGAGACTGCTTTTCCTGTCTCCTAACAGACAATGCTGGTGTATTTTAACTATGACAACAGTGTTTGTCTTGACTTCATCAAATAACTGTAGTTGTTTAAACTTAACCAAACTTTAATCATAGAGGTGGTGGATCAGAAAACACATTTTAGAGGCTTTTTTATGAAGGTCTCAGCAGTCGCTCAAATCAAGCGTATATTTTTGTATTGGTTGCGTCTTGTCTCGTAACAAACATACATGCAATTGCCAGGACATATCCCTCCTCTGCGGCTCTGAAAGGAAACACTGTCACTGTGGAAACACAGAGGGACTTTCGTGCTTAAAAGACCAAACTTTGGAGGATACCCATTTGATTTGTAACAGCTGAAGCCTCATATTAGCTTTGGCTGAAGTTTAGAATACATCTTAGCACAAGAACAAGGTCTGCGGATTGTGTCCCCTATTTCTTACAGTGCAGTGCCAGGGAAGGGATTGCTAAACGGCCAATATGAACATAAAGAGTGATTATGGTGACCAATAATTATCAAGCTACATGTGACATGTGAGTATTTATTTTGTTAGTATTACTTGAAAACGTCTGATCTTTTGGTACAAACTGTATCTAGTACCATGTAAAATGGAATATAATGATGCAGTCCGCTTTTTATACATGCCTCATACTTTCACTATTATTAAACACCATTGCCTTGATTATTAAGAATGTTTTCTTTGTGTGCTGCTGACAGTTACATTAGTATGTGAACACACGTGACAATAACGAGTCCTTTTTATAACTTGTGTAAGCATCATAACACTTCAAAACAAAGTGAAACTAATTTCTATTGTAACCACATTTTTACTTACAAACAAAATTACCTCATTAGGTAAATGTTCATGAATATGGCTGTCTAATGGTTGAATGGTAAAGAAATAGTGCGGGTCATGTAATGGGATGGATTAGATATCACTAGCTATAGAGCACACCTGTTTTGCACCTGATATTCCTCCAGCAGCAGCAATGGTAACTCGAAAGAAACAAAAATTAGAACACCTCAAGATAAACTTAACTCTGAAGAAGTTAACTAAATGTGCGTGCTACAAACGGATGCACTGCCAGCAATAATAAATAAACTATGAGTACAGTGTATGAAACAAAAGCTATGTGTCATCATTTATCTGTTTGCCGATGCATGTGCAATGTGGATGTAATGCGCGTAAGGCCAACAAAGCAAATGTGTAAATGAGGAGAAAAGGAGGGGAGGGGGGTTAGGAGGGGTTAACGAAATTTTAAATCAGTTGTGTGACAGCAAGTGCAGCCGTCATACTACTAAGAGTCTAATTAAGTCAAAAATTATGCACCTACCTTCAATTATGGTAGGCTACAGCATATCAGTCTGGACAGGAAAATTGTTAATCCATTTCAATTAAGTAACAAATGACCGGAGTGGTGAAAGTGGTAGTTCAATGTTTTTTTCTCTCAGTGTTTATTCTGGGTTACTTTTTTCTTTAACTTTCAATAAGTAGATGTCCAAAACAGAAATTTAACTTGCATTTAGGTTAAAATTTAGCAAAGTACAAGTACTTTAAGTCGAGGAAGATCATTTTAGTAATTGTTTTACTTCCTAAAGCCTGCTCTTAATGAGTCAGACACACTGGCTGGCTTTCATCGGCTGGTTAAGTGTCTTTAGACCGATCAATCTTGATCAATTGAGGACTGTAACGGACAAATTCATCTCAGGTAATGAAGACACTTAACAATGTTTTCCTGACGTTGAAGCGCCCCAGAAGCGCTTGGAAAAATACTGCTTGTCTGGTAACTTATCTAATTGCCACAGGGCATCACCTCTGCGTTAGATTTCCTTTATTAGTTTTCCGAGCCCAAACGAGGCTCATTAGCTGGCTCGCTCTAATTAGAGGACATATATCAGAACACTCTAGGGTTTCTCACGCAGCATGCTGGGAAAAATGAAATGCCATTAATCAATCTGGCCTCCTGTTTAATGCTCTGGACAGTGGAAACAAACAAAATGCTGATTGAGTCAGTGATGCAGAAATGAAGTTTGTTCGATGCACTGAAAATAAGTATTGAAACCAGTGAGGCATTGCAGACATGCTTCTGTGGAAAAGTTCTCTAAGGTCCACTGAAGTCAGGCATGTTTTAGTTTCTTGCATCAACACTGGTATAAATTAGATTTTTATACATTCAAGTTAATTAGCCAGCTGAAAGCAATTTAAATATTTCCTGATATTTAGAACGTTGCCCTCAAACAAAAAATGTTTAAGGCAATTAAGGGGGCATACTTTATATTTTAATTGCTTGAGAGGAGTTGGGAGAAGTCTCGGCTCAGCTTATGAGGAAGGAAGACAAATACAGTTGGCTGCGGGAACCTGGAGAGATTCCAGTTCAATAAAGAGAGCAGAAAGAACTCAGCAGTCTAAGAAGACCATTGTGTGCTTTCAAATATATTGTGACAACTTCACATTTATCACAGTGCTGTATACTGAGCTCAACATGCCATTTCTGTTTTCAAAATGACACTCCTTTAGTCTCAACCAGCGTTTGAGACATTCATGAATTTGAACAGCTTTCATGTCATTTTCTAAAGTGATTCTATTACCCTGAGGGATATTTTGTGATTTTTAGTTTAGTTTAGACTCCAAATCTCCTCATATGTTTTAATTAAAAGTCCAACCTCTTTGTAGATTTGTAGATAAATATTTCTCAATTTTAAATTATTCATTTTGATTTTTACATCAAGTGTTCACTTTGTTTTACCACAGGGAGATAATGTGTCAGTGCAATTCAAGCAGGCCATGAATGACCATGGTCTGCTTGAATTGCATTTTATAAGCATTGAAGAGTCTTTTTAGGCCGACTTCCAGATGATCACATTTTTATCAATAGAAAATATCTACTACTCATGTGAGGATCTCCAGTCAATTAAAAAAATTCAAAGCAGACAGCAAATCACAGCAGAATGCATTCAAGAAAGATACCTATATGTTTGACTGGCTGAACACGACGGCTATAGGTGGCAAACGGAATCAGAAGAAGAAGCAGAAGACTTAAGGTAAATTCAGGCTCAGGAAGAGTTGCGGCACATGTATCTTCCTGTATCCAGTCTTACTGGAATGGACACCTCCTTCCAATTACATTCATGCAACTATTTTTACCATTGTCTTTTGTTAATTATTACTTATTTACAAGTTCGATGGCAAGCCCAGTGTCTATTCTAAAAGTATATCAGTGTGAGGTTCATATAGTGCACTTCGCTGCATGGGCATAGGCATTTCCCCTTCAGCATCAGTGTACAGTTTCATGTTCAAGTTCATTTGTCACATATAGTCATACAGGGTATAATCATAGTGAAATGTATGTCAGTTTGCTCCTTCAATTGTGCAATAAAAAATAAGTGTAAAACAGTAATAACAATAATAATAACAAGTAATAAATAATAATGTTAACTATAATAGTAATAATAATACTAAGTAAGTAAATATAGTCTAGGACAATTCTTAGGCAGTGTCCTCATTTAGGATCCTAGTGTGGCCGGAGGGTAGAAGCTCTTCCTGAGCCTCTCAGTGCTGGCCTGGTGTATTCAGTATCTTCTTCTCGACCAAAGCAGGGAGAAAAGGCCGTTATCTGGGTGGTTCACATCCTCAACAATTCTCCTAGCCTTAGTCTTACACCGCCTGGTGCAAATGTCCCTTAGGCAGGGTAGAGTGCTGCCTATGATACGCCTTGCGGTCCTGTTCGGTGCTGTTCCCATACCAGGCAGTGATGTTCCCCGTCAGGACGCTCTCAGTGGTGCAGGAGTAGAAATTCCTCAGTATCTGAGGAGATATCCTCTAGATATCCCCGGAGGTGAAAGTCTCTGCCTTGCCTTTCTCACCACTGAGTCAGTATGCAGCATCCACGTCAAACCCTCTGTGATGTGTAGTTCCTTCCCTGCTTCTTCCCACTATCAGCTCCTTAGTCTTGCTGACATTCAGGATGAGGTTGTTGTCCTGACACCAGAAGGTCAGGCCCTCTACCTCCTTCAGGTAGGCCTTTTCATTGTTATCTGTGATTAGGCTGTGTCGTCAGCAAACTTGACGATGGTGTTGGAGTCGAAAGTGGTTACACAGTCGTGTGTGTACACGGAGTACAGCAGGGGGCTCAAAATGCCAATGTTAAGGATGAGGGTGGATGAGGTGTGTCCGCCCACCCTCACCATCTGGGGTCTGCCTGTCAGGAAGTCAAGGACCCACTTGCACAGAGAGTCTTTCAGTTTTGTGATGAGCCTGGAGGCAACTATGGTGTTAAATGCTGAACTGTAGTCAATGAACAGCAATCTCACATAGCTCCCTCTCTTGTCCAGATGGGATAGGGTGGTGTGGTGGATGTGTGCTATGGGTCTTCCGTTGATTGGTTGGGATGGTAGGCAAACTGTAGTGGGTCCAGTGTGCTGGGTAGTGAGGAGCTGGAGGAGATGTAATCAGCCGTTCAAAACACTTCATCACTACAAAGATGAGTGCCACTGGGCGGTAGTCATTCAGGCAGACTGGTGTTGTTTTCTTGGGCACAGGAATGATGGTGGATTTCTTGAAGCACATGGATATGACAGACTGAGCCAGGGACAGGTTGAATATCATTGTGAACACTGGCGCTAGTTGGTCAGCACATAGTTTGAGGACCTGCCCACTGATACCATCTTGTCCTGCTGCTTTCCTGGTGTTAACATGCTTGAAAGCCCCCCTGATGTCATGCTCAGAAAGGGTGATAGGTGTGGAAGGTGCACCCACCCATCCATTAACCTGTGCTTCAGCTGTTTTTGCTTTTTGACTGCCGATGCCCTCAAAGCTAGCATAAATGTTGTTTAGCTCACTTGCTAGAGACGCATCAGCACTTGACAGGGGGGGGCTTGTAATCTGTCACAGTTCTTAGACCTTGCCACATGCTTCTGGGATTGCCTTCCTGGAATTGTAGTTCCACTTTCTTCCCGTAGTCCCTTTTTGCCTCCTTTACTATGCTTCTTACATTGTAGGCTGCTGCTTTGTGTGTTTATGGCATCCAGGATGGTTCTGGTAATCCATGGTTTCTGGTTATGGAATGATTTAACTGTAGTTTTGGGTACAGTTGCTTCTTTTGTTTTGCAAATTAAATCCACCACAGACTCAGTGAATCCATTGATGTCATCGGTGATGTCGATGGTGGTGTCCTGGAACGTGCTGACTGTGACTGTGTCATGTAGTGCAGACTGTAGGGTGGCCTCTATTGTCACTGGGGGCATGCGTTGTAGTTTTTTTTACATACTTTGACCTCGGCAAGATGGCCGCATGGTTGCTCTTCTCGATTGTGGGTAGAGATTCCACTCTGTAACCATTTTTGAATGGCGTGTAGCAGTGATCCAGAGTGTTTATTCCCCTTGTGGCGCAGTCAATATGTTGATGGAAGTCAGGCATAACTTTCTTGATCCGACAGGGCAGCCTCTTTACTTACCTGTGGTGGGTTGTAGACTGCTGTGGTAATGACCGATGTAAATTCCCTTGGTAGAAAGTGCGGTCTGCATTTGATTGGCAATAACTCCAGATCAGGTGAGCAGTTTATTTTATTAAACCCACTGTCACACCAATCTTTATTCACCATAAAGCGCACACATCCTCCTTTTTTCTTGCCAGAGATCGATATAAAAGCCCTTGAAACAAATTTTTGATTAGTGATATAGGGATATATAAATAAAATTGATGTGACTTGACTTTGTTAAGCTTTGTTGTCCTTGTTCTGCTGTATTTCTGTTAGTGTGTAGGTTCACTGAGATTCAAATGCTTGGCCAATAAAGCTGATTCTGATAGATACACAAAGTTGTAGACATGACAGTAGACAATGCTTCAAATATGGATGTTGCTGCAAAGAAACTACAAATTCTAAAACATGGATGCTTCACACACATTTTCAACCCTGCAGAAACAGAAGATCTATACAATCACCATAGTTTCAAGGTGAGCACCCAAGATTAGTGTCACCAATTCAGTGTCTGACCAAATGTGAAATATGGTCACAATCTCTCCTTCTGCTCCTGAGTTATGGCGTTGAATAATGGCCAAAAAAGTATTTCCAGGACATTATGATGTTACAGTGAAGTTGACCTTTTACCTTTTGGATAAAAAATGTCATCACGTCATCATTTTATCCTATTAGACATTTATGTGAAATTTTGTAAAAGCGAGCGTATGAATTCTTTAGCTCTGCCCAAAAACATGTTTTGTGAGGTGACAGTGACCTTTGACCTTTGACCACCAAATTCTAATCAGTTCATCCTTGAGTCCAAGTGGACGTTTGTGCCAGATATAATGAAATTTCCTCCAGGCGTTCCTGAGATATAGCGTTCATGAGAATGGGACGGACGTGAGGTCACAGTGACCTTGACCTTTAACCTTTGACCACCAAAATATGATCAGTTCATCCTTGTGTCCAAGTGGACGTTTGTACCAAATTTGAAGAAATTCCCTCAAGGCGTTCCTGAGATATCGCATTCACAAGAATGGGACGGCTGGACGGACGGACAACCCGAAAACATAATGCCTCCGGCCACGGCTATTGCCGGCGTGGAGGCATAAAAATTTGATAAAAAGATGTCCTTTGGTGTCCAGGTGACAAAGAATGTTGGCAAATCAATCAGTCAGTTCAAAGTAAACTATTGTTTTTACTCAGTTCAGTGGTTCCAACACAACACTTCAAAATGGAATAGGATGCAATGAGTAAAAGGACGGTGTTGTGAGCTTTGAATGACAGCTAAAAACACACTGTGCACTGAACAACAATCTAGGTTAGCAGGAAAAATCCCTCAGAATCCTTTTTTGCTAAGTAAGGTAGACCACATGTTGCCCTTCTGATCGAACACTGTTTTAAAAGACACAGCATCAGGAAATTGAGTTAGTCATATGGTAAATAATGATTTCACAAATTGATGGGTTTAAAATTTTATATCTCGTATGTATATTTATATTTATATATTGTATGTACAAGTGTACATTCATCTGTCATCCATCCATCACCTCATCTATTTTCATAGAAACACAGGAGCCCTGATTTCAGTGTCACTGGTCACTGGATGGAGTTGGGAGAGGGGAGAAAGCCCTCTAAGCCTTGCAACCTCTAATGAACTGAAGCTATTGAACAGGCAAGAGGGGCTGTATTGACTTTGATCTGAATTGAGCGACTTTCATGGTCAATTTTACACGGGCTGCTAGCTCTGCGCATCAATTCACCCCGAGCCTTTTGGCCGAGAGGAAATGAGATTCCTTCTTCACTTGAGGATCTACTGCAGTGTGAAGGCCAGATACTTGCTCTCTCGCTCTCACATGACATGATACACACACTTACACAGCGTACATTTGACCTTGTATTCTAATATTTGTGAAGACCTTCTGTGGAAATACAGACATTCCCTCAATGTTTCCAATTATTCTACATATTCTGCAACCCTAACTAATTAAAATAAGGTCTCATAACATTTTGTGAGATGGTCATGGACTTTGAACATTCCATTCATTCACCAGAAACAGGATTGTGTTACAAGATTTGTACATAACCTTTTCAGCTGTTCCTTATATAACAAGGTTACCTGTTTTTTTATTAACGGTTAAGGCAAGCAGAGCAACTTCGTCTTAAATTAGGGATTAGGGCAATGAACACTTTAGTCATGATGAAACAATTCTGTGGTTTTACATACAGATTAATGGCCCAGACAACAACCAAAAGGTAATCATAGAAACAAACCTCTTTCTTATTATTATTACATTCTATTTGTTTCCACATATTTCAGGAAAATCAAGCAAATAGTAATTTTTGTCAGAACAAGATTAATGCCCCTCGCTTCATGGCAGTAAACTGACAGTGATGGCCAACAGCATTGTGTTGGTAGCGTAATCTTCTGTTTACATTGCTACACACTGCCAGGCTGGGTGTGGGGATCCTGATGCAGGTGTTTTATGAATGTTCTGCCGGCAAAACCTGCAGACAAATCTTATCTCTCACCTCTGAACAGGATGCACAGGCTGACAGTCCCTATAATATTATACTGGTATACGTGACATTTATTTAGCTGACACTTTCATCCAAAGCGACTTACAGTAAGTGCATTCAACCATGTAGATACAACTTCATCAAATATGCTGAATTGCTTCAAGTGCAACAAACAATAAGACATAGAGAGTGAGTTCGGACTGTTGCTCAGACAGTCATTGTTAGTCAAGTCGTTACTGAACAAAATTGTTAATACTGAACGTATCATCAAGACGTTCACTGACAACCTTGTAATATAATATCAGCTTGTAGCAACTAAAGCATGATTAAACTTTGAAAGGGTTAGGTTCAGGCACTCACAGCACTTGGTTTAGATTAGGGAAGATCCTAATCCTGGTTTAAAACTGAAAAAGTCTGCAGTGACTTCAAGCACAAGACATGATGTGTTTAACCACAATCTTTCCTTAAACTCAACAAAAGTCCTGTTGTTGTTTAACCTGACCACACACAGGACTCAGGATGTGAACACTGTTTTCTGGTGTCACAGTCCTGTTCTTTGTATGCTCACCATCCATCCCAACCAACTCCCTATGACTCCAGTGCGGTACATAATGTAGCGCTTCATTCACTTGAGAAAACATCTGTGAACATAATCCTGGTGGCGATTTCTCAGCAGAACATAAATGGGAAAACAAAATGGTAGTACATAAACATAATTTCTAGCACACAGGGTTGAGCAGAAGAGTTAAAAAAAGCACAGCTGCTGTGCAACTGCATCACCACTTGACCATAACGTAACTTTTATACAAAGTCAAGGAGAATGTTCAATTCATTTCAAGACATTTTCAAAGCAATGCACATTCATTTACATGACGTGAAACCAATGACTACATGGAAGGTTTGTGATATCAGCACTCTGTACGTTACTCCATGATTCAGCCCCATTGTGTTTGGGGGAAAGTTTATATTTACCTATTTTCCAGCAATGGGTTGCATCTTCAAAAGTCTAGGATCTCTCCAGCTGAAATGATTAAATCCAACTTTCAAATCCACTTTTGCCACAGACTGTGCCAAGTGTCATAGCCAAGTGGCAGTTAGTGGCCAATAGGCTGGGGAGTGGATGGACTGTTCGTACAGCAAAACATGAAAAGTAGAGCCATGTTTTTAATTGCGTTACAGAAAAATCTTTGAATCCAACAAAATAATGGATTTGGTTCAACCCAGGTAAACATTTTCTTATTCCAGCTTGTTACGGCTGTAGTGGTGTGTGTGTTTCTGTTTCCTCCTGTGAGTTTCTCTCCAGGTACTGTCCTCCCCCTCTGCAGTGAGTTGTCGGCCACCCCGGTGTTCACTCACTAATCAGGGCCTGGAGCTTAAAGACGTGGGGAGAAGTGCAGACGGGGCCAGTTGGCCATTCAGCAGCGTTGTCTGCGTGTTGCAGTGTTGTAAATTCTTCTGAAATACTCGAGTTGTGGTGTGCTGGGGTCGGCAATTGGACTCCCTTTTGGAGAGAGGGTATTGAACGGTCATTTGTTGTTAATAATTGATATATAACCTTTTCCTTTAAATGAAAAGCTTGTTTTCTGTTGTTGCTTCTGTGGCCTTTGTTTAAAGTAAGTGACATTTGATTTAGTTATGAATAAATTCCTTATTTGTTCTGATACTTCTGTTTCCCTTGCTTCTTTTTTCCCTGGGTTAATTTTTATTGTTACTCCCCTCAGCACCTGGATTCTTCTGGGCACTTAACACAGCTGGACTGCACATTTCAACTGGACATACCTTTGAAGATGGTGGAAAAAAAAAAACTTTAGAC
>NTHP01000138.1:605507-629408 GCA_003416845.1 Oplegnathus fasciatus | reverse complement strand
CAAGACAGAGACTGTTTCACCTCAGATGCTTGAAGAAATTCTGGATATCCCCTCAGATACTGAGGAATTTCTACTCCTGCACCATCGAGAGCGTCCTGACGGGGAACATCACTGGCTGGTATGGGAACAGCACTGAACAGGACCGAAAGGCCCTGCAAAGAGTGGTTTGTTCAGCTGAACGCATCATAGGCGGCGCTCTACCCTGCATAAAAGACTTTTACACCAGGCAGTGTGAGACTAAGGCTAGGAGAATTGTTAAGGATCTCAACCACCCAGATAACGGCCTTTTCTCCCTGTTGCGGTCATGAAGAAGATACCGGATACACCAGGCCAGCACCGAGAGGCTCAGGAAGAGCTTCTACTCTCAGGCCAGTAGGATCCTAAATGAGGACACTGCCTAAGAATTGTCCTAGACCATTTTTACTCACTTATTATTCAAAGTTACTACTATAGTTCGCATTATTATTTATTACTTATTTTATTCTTTATTCTTATTCTAATTTAACTTATTTTTTATTGCACAATTGAAGGAGCTAACGGTCACACATTTCACTAAGATTATACCCTCTATGATTATACATGACATGTCCTGTATGGAAGCACGTGTTATGTTTTTCTACTCATTTATTCTGATTTTTCCTTTAATGGGCCACCCATCTCTAGTTTTAAGCCAACAGACCTTGGAACAGCTACAGTCCCCACTCTGAGAACCTAGGGCTTGTGTAGGTGAACAGGGAATTGCAGTAGTCAAGAGGCGATGTGATAAAACCATGGATGACTTCTTCCAAAACTAGCTTGAAAGATTTAAATAATTTTTGCAATGTTCCTTAGCTGTATCAGTGTATGACTTGTGTTGGACTCATTCATAAGAGACAGCTGTCGCAAGTTAATCTTTGTAGGGGTGTTCAGTACATTTATGAATGAACCTTTACAAACAAGTTTTCAAAGTGAACTGACTATATTGAATCAGCAATTTCACTGACTGAATCAGTTTTTCTCCTTTCCTGTTGTGTTTAGGGAGTCAGCTAAATAACAGGTGACCAAAACTGGGCAGCATCCAACCCACATCCAATACTGGTCTGGAGGAGGATTGTGAGGGAGAGTGTGATGATGGCCATTAAGCGAATTTAGATAGACCGCTGACATGGGGAAGACATTTGACTTCAAAAGAGGAACGAAATCTACAAAGTGAGCAGCACCTGGTCAGATAAAGCTTTAGTCACAGGTAATGAGGAACATTTCTTTGAAACCCAGTCACAGAAGAACCGTCCATACTACTCCTTAAATAACCACGGTTAAGTATGCATGATGCTCCACCAGGGCATACAGCATTAACACTGAAAGGTCACAGAGAGAAATGGCATGTGGATGTGCATCGATATAGAGCCATTAGTCAGGCCTCTCCTGAGAATTCTCACTTAAATATAAAGCCTCCTATGTGTGACAAGCGACCTCAACAGCATGAACTCCCCCTTCAAAGCTGATGTGTCTCTTGTGATACAGAACGCCCACAGCTTCTCAGCAGAATGTGGGGAAGCAGCAGGCCCTATTGGTTCCTGCAATTTGCCCTAATGGTTTTACATACCTCATTCAGTGAAACAGTCACTTTGATTTACCTGAGCGGAACAGACAGCTGGGAAGACATTGAGATTCCAGCGAATGGGTGCCGTGTACAACAGCAATAAATAATCCAGAGGGTGTGTTTAACAGATAAATGGCTTTTTGCTTGAGTGCCGTCCCTCCTGTGTAGAGGGTGTGGGCCTGGAGGAGCTGCCGTGGTGCCGTCCTACTCTGTACACTGTTTATTCTCACCACCTGCAGCTTTAATGCTCAGCTGCTTTGCTTTCTTATTCCATTCATGAGACCGTTCAAGTGCATACTAAGAAAGTATGACCTACCAACACAACACACACAGTTAATAAAAGTTTCTACACTTGCTGCTCTAAACACTTGGTGTCTAAGAGCTGTTTCACAGTGTTTTGACAAAACTTGTTTTGCCCAAAAATGCTTCTCCCTTGGGCTGTCTTTTCAATTTCACACCAGGCAAGAAATTACATCAATTTATGTTTTTGTTTCCTTATTGATTGCTTCTGAAACAGCATTTCATGAATACAAAGAAAGAAAGAAGTCTACTGAATCTTGCTAGTTGCCTCTTCATGATCAGAAATGACATGCTTGGTGGTGATTATATGTATTATTTTAAGTCAGGAATATATATATACAGTGTATATATATATATGTACACACATACTGTATATAGAAAGTTGTCAGGCTACTTGTTACTACTGACTTATCAAAGACAACCTTCCTCTATAACGACACAACACATTTTCACACAACACTGGAAAAAACACTCTGATTTACAGTAAGTGATGCATTTTACATTTTCAGTCCAGTCACCTCATAAATTAATCTCTGGATTATCATCCTACTAAAGATGTACTGGTCCATCCAGAGAAGAGTCCAACCAAAACTTTTTGAGGCTGATTGAACATCAATATTTGAGAGTCCAAAAAATATGGTTACAATATATTGGTCGGTCTTAACAACACTTGTACTGTACTTATCACGAAATGTGTGAATTAGACATTTTACAGTTGATCAAGACTGAGTCTACAGCCATGCTAGCGCCTCTGTGAGACTGAGTAGGATTCATCCTCTGCGGATCATGTGGCAATTTTCATGGCAATCCATCCAATAGCTGTTGAGACATTTCAAAAATAAAAATCTACACCTCATGGTGATGCTAAAGGAATAATCAGGGGATCACTAAAGTCAGTGGATTCATCCTACAATGAATGTCTGTACAAACTTTAATGGCATTCCATCCAATAGTTGTGCAGTTTCAGTCTGGACCAGGTGGTGGTCAAACTATGTAATGATGACACCATTTTGAAATGACCTCAAATTTTTCTTGGGCCTTTCTCTACTGCAATTTCTTTGTACTTATTGGCTGACATACTGTATATGCAAATACTGATATATCTGTGATAAGCTAAAATCATTTGGGCTCCAGTCCAGAGTTGGAATCAGAGTTGCAATTTAATTCACTGATGTCACCCTCCTATAGAGAGGCTGGTTAAGATTAACACTGTTTTATTATGTGACTCAGATTTAATGTATAACTCCTACACCTCTGTAATAAAAACATACAGGGAACCATTAACTATTTAACCATTTAGAGGCCAACTAATTTTCTAGCATGTAGGGCAGCCTATGTGGCATTGCATCGTGTTTTCTGCACTGGAAGAGCACCCTACAGGGCACTTCATCACCTTTTCTCCACTGGAAGGGCACCCTAGAGCACACTTTTGCAGCATTTTCTTTTTCAAACATGGGGGCACTGGGTGTTGATTGGCCCTCTGCCCCCTCATCTGAGTCCACCAGTAAGTATGACATACACTTTTGATTTATATTAACCTGCATACCTCTGCTTCCTTTTGTGCTGCCAATGACTAAAGAGTGTAGGTACAGTATGCACATAGTTATTTTAAGTATAGGCTTGGATCCAAAATTTTCCTTCCCAAACAAGTATAGAGAGGAGGCTAAAACGTGTTACTGGTCTCTTTTTATCTGAGGTGCAATAAGTGGTTCAGTTTCACCGGACAGCTGTTGCATAACAGCTTAGACCTGTGGCACTAAATGGTCTGCATCACAGTACAGTGCTGAGGTGCAGACAGTGGGAGGGCCCCTCAAGGGGAAAACAAGGGAACAAATAGAGCCAGTCAGTCAGATAGTGAGGTTTGAACAACTCGTTTTAAGATTCTTTTTTTACTGGGGAAATTCCCCCATTCATAGCACGCAAATTCATGGTGACTGAGGATTTGGGGGTTTTTGAGTGACACCAATTGTCTTTTGATTCAGTGTCTTTAAATGTAACTATCTACAGTAGACATTTAGGACTGTGTCAAAGTCTGAAGGTGTACAGCAGTGTGTATATTTTCTGTTGTTGAAAGACAATTATCCCATATTCAGTTTGACTAATGAAATGACTGACATGCAGTATAATATACATATCTCATAGTTAGCTTGGTTTGTGCCTGTCTTCTTTGCTTTGTGAGACTTCAACAATGTAACTACAGTGGTTCCAAGGACAAACAAACCTCGGGAGTGAACAGGAAGGAAAATGTGCTCTAAATCTAGAAACACTGTAAGAAAAAAACAGCATAGTTGCAAGCATTAAATTATATGGCTATAATTCTATTTTCTATTAACAGTATATTATACTAACTCATATTCTATCAACATCCGGGCACTGTGGTTTTTAGCAAATGTTACTCAAACAGGAATAACTAGTGTATTTGTTGGGGACTTCAGCTGTGGAATAATACGCATTTAGAGCACTACTGAGTATTTGCAGCAGCAACCTCTCTAAACCTCTCTTACTTTCTTCTGTAAATCTTGTTCATACGAGCATTCCAAGTTGAATTCACCAAACCCCCTTTGCACAAGCACAACAGATGAATGCCACCTGCTCATGAGGAGGTGTGCGTTTGTGAGATTTGATCATTAGCATAATCTGCGCCCTCAAATAGCTATATAAGGCTACCTGTTCCGCTCCGTTTGAGGGCGACTTTTACCTCACAAAAATGTCACACATGAATTAAAGGAAGAATTTCAAACCACTGAGCTTCAAATCCTGCTGTTGGAAATAAGCAGATGAAAACTCAAGCAGTTAACAGCGTCAGTAGTCGTAAAAGGGGACACAAAACCTAGATGACAAAAGACGTCATGCTAAAGCCAAGTGGTCCATGACTTAAACGGGGGGCTGTCAAGGGGATGTGACATTCACAGAGACGGTGATGCTGGGAGGGAGGGTGATTTTACACTGTTGAGTCCAACAGAGAATATTCACTTGGACAGCAGTCAGAATGAGAGAATTCTCGTAACACACAAATCTGTTCCTAAGTTGCTATTATTGGTGAAATGATGTTCAGTGAACCTGCATATTAAAAGGCCCCTGGTCATTAATTACTAATGACAAACTACAGTCACAGTTTAATGAGTCATTGTTAGTTGGCCTGTTGTAAAACAAATTTATTTTGGAATGGCCCCAATGGCCACTTATTGATGACAGCTTGTTGTTTTCATACAGGAGTGCTTGACCTTGTTAAGTGTTCAAGGGGGAACAAGGGTAATTGTGTTTCACTCGCTCAAATCATGCATTCATTCGTGCATTGATCATGCAACCATCCACCTGTTAACACCAAAGCTCTACTGTAACACAGCAGCACAGTGTTGTCTGAGTTTCAGACAGTCTCTGAACTAGAAGTATTATATTTATGGACCAAGAGCTGTAGTTAGAAAATCACTGAGATACTGTGAAAGGTGCCTAACTGTTCATATTTACCTCTGATGCCAGTAGTATCTGGAGTCCATGGAAGCAAACCATAATTCACAGATATAACTACTGCATTTTATTTAACATGTTTGATACTTTTTCCAATGGCCTCAGAGTGGTCCATTTATTTTGGTGAGCTTTCACTTCCTTCCTGTTCAGTCAGTAATGAGAAAGAAGAGGTCCTGCCGCACTGCTCCAATGAGTATAAATAGGAAAAGATGGAAAAGGTGACTGAAAAGGTCCATTTTCTCAGTTGTATCAGTTATCTCTATAAAATAAAGCTTATTTGGTGTGAAAACAACCCAAAAAACAAAAAGTTCAATAAATCAACACAGCCCAGTCAGTCAGTGATGCAGCTCCAGGTTGCACATTGCAAACGTCACAAGATAAAGCTTGTGTGATGCCTAGCTGCAGGCAGGGGTTTCTCATGTTTGATTGCTGTTCCATTTCATTTTCGGAGCAGTAAACAGCTGATAAGATGAACACAATTTCTCAAGTTTGTCCACTAATCTTTCTGAGCAATCACTAGGCTGGAACTATCTCGAACAGGAGGGAAAACAATCATTCGATGAAGCCTTGCAACGAGGCCAAACACGTTGATGGAGAAGGCATGTTCCTCTCCAGAGCAGCTTTATTAATATGTAAAGCTCATGTAAATGCAGGATCTGTCACTTGTCACTTGAGGGGGAGCAAGAGCACCAGCAGAGTGGCTTTTTGCATCTGCTGGAGCCCCTCTCGTTCCGTTAGGGCTTTAGTTGGAGGAAGTGAGACAGACAGACTTTTTTCTGTTATCAGCTGGCAGTGATATTATTTATTCCCCTCATTTAATTGCCACCCACCCACACACTGGGAGAAGGATAAGACCCCCGGTTATCAAGCACAAATGGGTATATACCAACTTTCAACTGAATTTCAACAATTTGGAGGTGAGGAAATAGTGAGGACTCGTAATTAATTTTACACCAAATTGTTTTCTAATGTGCATTACGGTATTTTCCTTCTGGTAATGCAACAGATGAACACACTCAGTCCTCCATTTAAAGCCTCCAGCTGCAGATTAGGATTTAGCATACCATCACTGGTGAAACCCAAGCACCTATTGTTGGGCACAGTTTTGTTACCCAAACAACACGTGTCATTACATAATTCTCAGCTGAAGAGAGGGAGTCCCTTGGTATGGAGTTGTTGTTTATGAGTGGAGGGCTGGGTTAATACTGTCTCCCAACTTTATCTGAGGTGGACAATCAAAATTTATTCAACACATCCAAATAATTAAGTAAGTAAATAAGTAAGTTCAGTCAGTTGCTCACTTGTTCACTAGTTCAGCTTGAAAATATGGTGTTAAAGATTTCTTTGTATATGTACAAAACACCTCTAGTAGTAAGCTAACCCATTGTGGACCAGTCACTCCATAATTAATTACTGTAACTAGGGACAGGCATATACATCAGTCCAGTGTATATGCTTGACAACTGAACAGCTCTGCAGTGCATTAAGAAAAACATTGCCTGCATCCAAACTTTTCCTTAATGTTTTTTTATTTTTATTTTT
This sequence comes from Oplegnathus fasciatus, assembly GCA_003416845.1. Classification (NCBI taxonomy): domain Eukaryota; kingdom Metazoa; phylum Chordata; class Actinopteri; order Centrarchiformes; family Oplegnathidae; genus Oplegnathus; species Oplegnathus fasciatus. The sequence goes on along the minus strand of NTHP01000138.1, from coordinate 622,516 downwards.
TACAAAATTACATGCTATAAAATAACAAACCTTCTCTGTAATCTTTTTGGCCTTGTCGCTGTCTTGAGGGGATTTCTCTCCTTTTTAAAAGTCTCCTCCAGTGTTTGTTGCTTCGGTGCAGCCTTTGCCTGAGTTACCTGAATGAATTGTATTCTGTTGAGTGTTTATTTTTGCCACGGGCGGGGCTCAGCCCCTGCTCTTTTTCAACGGGCACTGTCTATAATTTGTCTTTGAAAGAATTCAAGGTAAGTGGCCACAATCAATACAAGCTAGCCACTACTTAGCAAAGTAGCTACCAGCCATAGCTAACGTTACAGTCTATTGTTTTGAGTGTGGCTGGCGAGTGTACACACGCGGACCCTTAATTGTAGTATGAATGGAACCGCGTGCCCGTCCGCAAGTCCGCAGCTGTCCGCAGAACGTAGAGTCACACGCACACAGAGTTCAGCGGAGTGGAGGAGAGATGGAGAGTTGAAGACGGCTTCACTCGTTGCGTTGCTGTGCATGAAAGCTTCGCGTGTAAAAACACCTGTGTGACAGCTGACGTAAAACAAACGATCAGGCTTAGGTTCGTGCTCAATATAGCTGATACCGATCAGTTAAAAAATGCCTTGATTGGCCCCGACATCCCTAACTGGGACCCATTAGTAATTCGTTACTGACCAACACATGCTGTAACAAGGACAACTATTTAATCCTGATCCTAATATAGATAGAACCCTATACACCATATGTTTGTCACCTACACAGAAACAACATGACAAGGCTAAACTAAGACTAGGACTTATACCCAGGAGAGCCACATTAATTAAAGCAAATACTGTTGAGTAGTAGGCCGGTTTATGTTTTGTTTTCCTGCCGGGTGTATGGACGAGCCACAAGGCTGTTTCCCTCCTTTCACAGACTGAATATATATTTAACTTTACCCCAAGAGGCTTCAAATTTGAATACACCTACAGTTTTCCATGTCCGCCGTGCATGATAATTGAGTTTGTTTTTTCACTGACATACTTGAACAAAAGAATTTACAGCGTGAACTGGCACAATCAGGGTTAAATTGAAAGCCTGGCATGGAAAGTTTTCAAATATATCATTTTTATTACATTCAGAAACTGATTACATGTCCCCGAGTAATATTTGAGAATAGACTTAAAACTTGACCATGAATCACTGAATGATTTGAGAGACTTTAAAGGTAAAATGAAAATCGGTCTCTGGAGAAGTCTTGATACCATTAGAAGTTGCACAGAATCATGGCTGAATGGTTTCTCTCCTTCATAATGTCAAAGTTTCATTCTTGCGAAGGGGTTTGCAGAGTCATTCTCTGATCTTAATGCCATAATGGTCACAGTGAGAAATGGATTGTTAAATACAGCTTATAGAGGTACTGTGATAAATCCTGGGGCACAATTCAACTGGGAAACTTTCACCTCTATGTAACCTGCACCTAAGTGGGGAACATTGATTTGCTATAAAAGGGATAGCATAGTCTCTCCGATTCTTTTTTCCCGCTGACCAGACTGCAACATGTGTAAGAGATTCTTTTTTCAGGTTCACTGGACACATTCACGGATGTTTGACGGTGTCACCGTGCTTCCCTTTTCTAGGAGGACAGAAAGAGAGTCCTTGTATGCCTTTTATCATTTTTGCGCTGTTAGTTGCAGGATCTATGGACGAGGATGTTGGTCTGTCCATTTGTCCAGCCCTTTCATCCAGGCCAAGATGTCTTGACACCTGCTAGACAAACTCTCTTGAATTTTGGTATGGATATTAATGGCCACCATTAGGATGATTCTACATGATTTTGACGAACCTTTCATCTAGCATCACCATCTGGCTAAAGGTTTCTCTTAACCGACACTTTGGTCTATGACAAGGTAAAATTTACTGTGGATATTCATGGTCTTCAGAAGATGAATCCAGATGTTTTGGTGATCTCCTGACCTTCTTGCACCACCTGAAAGTCAAAATATCCACTACACGAAAAAATCCAAATCCGGAAATGAAATTTCATATACACATTCACACTCCCCAGAGGATGAACCATTTCCATTTTGGAAAGTCTGTGTGCTTCCCTATAGTGCCACCATCAGGCTACCATGAAGTTTACATTTGTGGTTTTGAGTTAAATGCATCAACAACTATTATGTGGGTTGTCATGAAATTTGGTACACACATTCATGTCCCCATTAGGGTGAATTGTAAAAACTTTGGTGACCCCTTAACATTTCATGTAGCACCATCAGCAGCTCAAAATTTCATTTTTTTAATACTTTGATTTCTGAGGAAATCTTAGCATGCTAACAGACTTAAGTAAGATGAACATGAACATGGTAAACATTATACCTACTAAACATCAGCATGTTAATATAGACATTATGTGCATGTTGCCGTACTGACAATAGCACTTAGCTCAAAGCACTGCTGTGCCTATGTACAGCCTCACAGAGCTGCTAGCACAGCTGTAGACACTCGTTTGCAATTATGTGTGTAAGCACATGATTGTGCATTGGCTGTGAGTAGTGTCACATGCTTCTGAGTGCATAGCAGTACTGTCGCTGAACGAGTTCAGTGTGGACTCTATAGCTGCTGATGTGCTGCTTTTGCATGCTGGCAGCCGCAAACGGCAGCAAAAAGTAATGTTTGAAATTTGGTGACCTCAGTATCTAGAAATCAAGAAAAGTTACATGAGTAAACTGTGCACTTCTCAGACCTAAAGTCTGCTTCTTATTGACTGATGTAGTGATCAGATTAATGCCAAGCACTTCTGAAGTCTCTTTTGGATTTCACACTGAAGTTTTAATTCATGGCCTCCTGAGAGCCAAAAAAAATCCCCTCCAGTTACTATATCTGACACCAACATAATAATAATGAGGAAAAATCTACAATACCTAAATTGGGAGAATGGGACCCTCTCAGTTTCACTTTACTTTTGCTGCAGCTTTCAGGGCCTTTCCAAAACAGAAATGTTAAATGTTTTGTTTCAGTATGCACAATGAAAATATAAAAAGTTTTACATTCCCCTCCAAAAAGAGCACTTTAATATTTAATAGCTCAATAGCTGATTGAGCTGTGGCATCATTAGTTGAAACCTAGACAATGCATGGCGAATGTTACACATTTGTGCAGACATTATGATCACAGAAACCTTGGACTCCTGGACATAAATGGTAGCATCTAAAACAGCTCTGTGTGCTTTAAAGAGGTCCCATATATTGTGTGCAATCAAATTTAAGTATTTAATTGTATCTTAAATAATGCAGTTAAACTGCTGCCCGCTCTTGTGCCAGCTAACATAACCCTCCACTGTGGGTAAAATGATTTGTTCAATTCTTTATGAGCAATCGGAGGGAAAGCAGAGACTACCGGAGACTATAGGCTTATGATAAATGAAATAAGCTGAATGCATTTCCATTTAGAGCAGACAGAGATTCAAACAGACGATTCAATAAAACTGACCCCCTGAGACTTACCTCAGTGAAACTGGAGTCATCATTAATAGAGGAAGTAAGTGTTTTTGAAGCAATTATAAGGAAACACAATTGCAACGGTCATACCCAAAAATCATAATGCGATAAGGAGATGTGAAATATGCTGATATGATGGAAAATACGTTTTCAAGGTTATGAGAGAACATTAGGCAAAAGCCTGAGGAGAGAATGAAGGGGAATGTAACCAAGTGGACTTCAAAGGAATCAAAGATTATTAAGGTGAGTCCCTGTGCAGGGAGCAAGATGTAATTGCTTGTCATTAAAATACGCATTACAGTTAAGAAATAAGCAAGCGCTGTTGATAACTGAACTCCATTTGTGTGGCCCTGTTTAATGGATTTTGTGGCACTGATAAAAATGTGTGTTGTTCATGAAGAATTAATTACCACCCACATCTGAGAAGGCCATGTTAGGAAAAATGCTACCAAACAACTGTGTCTTTTGTTGGTAGGAGAGTGTTTATAGGGCTTTAAAAGAGTCACACTTTTAACAGCGGCTGCCATTATCTAGAGTTTGTCACTTCATTACCAACCACCCGGCACTCAGAGAAAGAAAGGTTCCTCAAGGGTACTTACGTTACGGCACTGGTCTACACTGAGCAGAAATAATTTAAAGAAACCTGGCAATTTATATGAAGTACACTTATGGTTTTCTCAAAAATCTTTTTAAAACATCACTCATAGTATAAAATACTTGCTGCCTGAGTTTGCTTCTTGTTCTTTTACAGAGAATGGTGCCTTCCATCAGCTTGGATTAGAGTCATGGCAGAAAAATGTGTCAAAATGTATCAAAATGTCCATAGAAACTCTCAAACCAATCCTGCAGCACAATCCTTGCCTCCACTGTTGATCCATACGTTTGAGACTGTCCTTCCAAGAACAACAACAGAATCAGTCGTTTCAGAAAGTGCCAAAAACTGATTTATGTTTACATTAAAGTGACATGGCCCTCTAGTGGCAGTAGGAATTATGACCATTGACCATCAGGAGCAAAGGAAGAAATTGGGTGACAATATTACAGAGCAACAAAGCTCACGTAGGGACGAGGCGGGTGGAAAGAAAGGAAAACAAAACTTTAACACAGGAGACTGCGGAACATTTCCCATTTCCTACCGCCATTCAACATTGGTTTGTTTTAACTATGACTACGATCGTTCCCTAACCTTAAGCACATGGTTATTATTGTAACCATGACGACAAAAGTCTCCGAACCTTAACAAAGTAGTCATTTTGACCCAAACAGTGATCTTTCAACGTTCCACTTCATCCTGAAGGTGTTGAATGGGGTTGAAGTCAGGGCTCTGTGCAGGCCAGTCAGGTTCTTCCACACCACCACTTTTCTATGAACTTGGCTTTGTGCACCGGAGCATTGCCATATTGGAACAGGAGAGGACGTTCTCCAAATGTTGCCACAGAGTTGGAAGCACACTGTTAAAAAACTGGAAGTATACAAAAGGATATGCACATACTTTTTGCAATCCAGCTCAGAACCTTTGCCAGCACTGGCATATTTAGCAATTAATTGGTGAAGCATTGATTGTTTAGAACACATTGAGCATACGGATTAACGGCAGAGAAATGGATTGTGCTGCATGAGTGGTTTGAGTAGTTTCCAGGGACATTTTGAAGTAATGACACTTTTCCTGGCAGTGGGTCTCTATTGTAATCCAGTGTAACTGATGTGAATCCAAGCTGAATACAGCTGCCATCCTCCAAGAAGGAGCAAGCAACAAACTTTTCATAGCCACCTTCATACCACCTACAGTATCATACAAAGTATGTAATGTTATAAAATATATCTCATAAATTAGTTCAATGTCATGGTTGGCCAAATACACTGCAGGGAATTTGCTAAGATTATTTGTATATGAAAAGGTTTTCTCTAACTGGTATTTCCACTGAATTAAACCCCTGTGAGAAGTCCGGCATCTGCCCCCCTTCCCCCTTTGAGAACCACTGTTACAACAATCTATTTTTGTTGGGAACATATGATGCCAAAGTGGTTTATTGTGCTCCAACATGCAGCTGAATTGGACCGTGATGTATGGTACATTATGTACACTGCAATCGAGTCAAACAGAGAGACAGGCGCCAGAGTAGCTGAAAACAAGGACACCACAGCACAGAGGGCGAATTCCTCCACAGTTGGCTGTTCATGGCTCAGGGCTCAGGCAAACATCTGTTGAATGTATTAAGATCTCAAACTGAGCCAATTGCCAGAGAGAAACACAGCCCCTGGTCAGTCTGTCCTCTGCCCATTTCTGGTCAGCTGTTGATGACTGCGGCTTGTTTCCATCTTCCTCCCTACTGCAGGCGTGATTGGCTGAGTCTGGTCCAAGGACGGGGATGTGGAGAGCTACAGCGGTAATAAAAAGCCAACCTGACTGACTCATGTTGTTTATAAAGGAATCCATGCGGGAGTGGGTGTGAGGAGGTGGACCTCTTTGTTTATGTGTGCGCTTGTGTGTGTGTGTGCGCTTTGTGTTTAATCTCTGGAAGCTATTTAACATCGATATATTCATATTCAGATATGTGCTTCCAACCGCTGGGGTGTTTTAAGGCTCCTCTCTCTGTATAGGTGGCTTGATCTGGAAGGAGGAGGCAATTATTTTTGATTGGACACAGATAAAAGGCTTTGCTAAATGGGTATGTGCCAGGTCTGTTCTGCACTGTGGCTGGTGGTTCAGTGGCGTCAACACTAGATTAAAATGACGGCAGGACTTTAGACAGCAGACCAGTTATATAGGTGATAAATATGTAAATATCATAAATATGTGTGACATGGTTCAATCAAGTGACAACCACTATGGCTCAGATATAGTCCCGCTAATGGCTACTAAATGCTGGCACCACAAAAGCTCACACTGTACTGAAGTGACAGGTGTGTGTCTCTGTGGCACTTTGGAACATTTTTTAGTATAGAGCAAGATTTCCCTCATGAGAAAAAAGAAAGAATTGGTCTTCTGTTCAAATGCATAAAACATCGCGTTTCATACCAACAGTTATCATCTCTGTCTTTTAAGCATGATGCAATCGTTCCCTAATCTTAAAGAGTACTCCACGGGTTTAGCATTGCACTTCTGTAACATTGTCAGAGTCACGATGGACGGTTAAAAAAGGATCAAAATCGATGCAGAAGAACCAGAGATAGTTTTGGCCTTCTCACACACACACGCACACACACACACAGTCGTGTTTCCATCACTTTGGAGGACATTACATTGACTCACATTCATTCCCTGTAGACTTACCCTAACCACTACTTGCCTAACCCCAACCCTCACCTTAACTTAAACCTAACCTTACCCTAACCTTTAACCAAGTCTTCACCCTAAAATTTTATGATTTACGTTATGGGGACCTGCATTTTTGTCCCCAAAAGGAAGGCAAGTCCCCACAGTGTGACTGTGTAAACAGATTTTTGTCCCCACAACTTGAGTAATACACACCCACACGCACACACAAACGCACAGTGTTTACAGATGTAAAAAAAAAATAACACAAAGTTTACAGAAAAAAACTGTTGCTTTGTGAATTGAATGAATATGATATGAATAAATTAATGTGTATGTAACAAATTTCATTTCCATGGTGTTTTATTTATGCCACACATCACTTTTAATAATAATAATAATAATAATAATAATAATAATAATAATAACAATTAATAATTATTCTAACATGGAAAAACAGCCGTTTTATCACTGGGACGGCCAGCATTTACTTCGGGACTGTTTAAATTGTATTTCGGGACGGTGTCTTTATTTTTTGCACCAAATTATGAAGCATAGTATCAATAAGAGTATCGATAAGTATCAGTATCGATAAGCAGTATCAGTATCAATATCAATAAAATCCTAATGATACTCATCCCTAGTCGTTTAGTTTGGAGGACTTGGTGGAACCATTTTTACTTTAATGACTCCTTTTCGTCTAGTGTCAACCTCAGGACAAGGCTCTCAAAACCATCAGTCATTATTAGGATTTTTGTGCATCATCTTGACAGGGAAGTTAAAAGGCATTAATATTTAAAACATTAATCCCACTGTGAAAACAACACATAAAAAATAAGCTCAAGTAAGTCCCATGACGGGGTACTCTGGTGTTACACTATATCTTACTACACCTAGTGCTATTTAAAGGTGTCAAAGGATATGCAGGATTGTAAATGTAACCTACATTTGGCCACCTGGACCGGGTGTTTGATTAGCGGCTTGGTGTTTTCTCTTCTAGTTAGAGTTGTGATATGCAGCAGCAGTGTTTCTCTTCATACCAGCCCAGCAGACCTCCAGGTGGCTTCCCTTGATGCCTCGCTCTATTTCAGTCTCCACAGGCTACTCCATTATTCTGACAGCGAAAATCTATGCTAATGCCATCATGGGGATACACCGCCTCACTTTCTGTTTCTGATCTGACAACACTGTCTCAATTTTATGCTCCAAAAATTGAAAAAAGTAAAACAAAACAAAAAATCCAACATGAGCTTCACTTGACCACCATGGTGAACATGAAAGATCTGCTTGTGGCTTTTCTTTTCTGTACATGAGAGCTTTTCAAGGCTACATTTTAAATTCCAAGAACATCAACAAAGATCTGAGCTTGAGGGGCTTTGAAAGCCGGGAATGTCAACACCTGGTGGTGTACATGTACAAATCTTACTTCTGCTCAAGAAAGAATTCAGTATACTAGTATACTAAATTTTACTCTTGTTTTTGCTAAACCCCCAGCAGGAGTAATATCATATTCTCTGAGAAGACAGTCTGAGCAGACAGTGCCTTGTCAAACAAGTGTTCAGACTGACTCAGTACTGTAGGTCAAGTACCATAATCCGGTGGAAATAAGATGACATGCACTAAGGTAGCAATTTAAGTCAAATTTGGCTTATGTACAGTTCAGTACATGTGCAGCGAAGGTCAACATATGACCTTCTCTTGTATTCATTGCTAACGGACGATAGCCATCTTTAGACATCTGACTGATGTCATTATCTAAATACTAAAAGGCCAGATTTCTACAAGACTCAGTGACACTTGCAGATAAATCAAAGCAACCTCTCTTCTCTCATCCAGCAGTTAGACATGCTATTGTACACAGAAGGTGAACATGTAATCAAGTATTTATGACTGCACCAACAGGCTGCCCAGTCTGGCCTACTACCTACATATGTAATGGGACACACTAGGCTTTGACCGCCCATCTGGTTGAGCAACAATCTCCTCATTTCCTCCTGGAGCCTCTGCTGGAATCCATTGACATGTCTTTGTTTATGTCGGGCCAACGGCGCTATCAAACTGCACACAACTTTCATGGGGGTGTCTGTCAACCATATCAAACTCAATTATTCCCAGCAAAGTCAGATACTTATGCCTCCACCAAAAAAGTAATTTCACACCAATTAAAAGCTGCAACAACAGAATCTGGAATCCTGTATTGCAGACCCCTTCAATCCTGCCTGCAGCCCTGACAATGTGATACAATGAGGTCAGTCGCAAGCTGAGCATGATGATCATAATGGCTCTGTCTATTTTTTTCACAGGATAAAGTAACAAAACGGGAAGGAATGATATTAAGAAAATCCACACTACATGACAGTGGGGTGTCTATCGGGAAAAAAAGAGTTTGGAGAGGGGGGTGGTTCAGGAGAGTAGAGAGCATTCCTTTAAGTGCGAAGAGAAATAAACACACAGCATCTGTTAAAGGCTATCGTGAGATAATTAAAACCCGCACAATACCTGTCTCTGCCCCATTGGGTTTTATAGCGAGTGTTAAACTGCCAGATTATATTTAATGGAAATTGGGTTGTCACTGCAGCCTGAAGAGGTGAGGAAAAAATTAGCACGGGTTAGCGAATCACCTCATTGGTGCTGTGTCGTCGTTAAAACCATCATTAAAAAACACGGGTGTGCATAGAAAGAAGGGTTAGCTCGTTTGCATCCATCACAGACTTGAGCATCTATGACACTGAACCCGTTGGGCTCCAGAAATCCTTTTATTATGTTGTGCCAGCGGGACACGGCCTCTTATCAAATCTCTCATCCCATTGGACCTGTTATGGGGGATTTTCTCTGTGGGAATCTTATTATTGACGGTTTTCTCATTTGAATAATTTTGCAATAACAAGAAAATGAATTTCCTGTGTCCCTCGCCTGGTAGCATTCGTGCAGCTAAAAAGTGTATCAGTGTTTTAATAGCTTGCCTGTGGTTGTTGTTGCATCACTTTCAACACAGTCCGGGAAACTATTTGAATGTTGTCTGCTTGAAGATAATCTTCAGCTAATAAGGGTATTTGTATTCCTCTGTCACAATGGTTTTATTTGCTCATTATTAAATGCATAGTTTTAAACATGTGCCCCTTTCACCGGTATAAACCTTGAGTTTGATGGGATTTAATGCAGAAAATACAGTATCAACTGTATTCCTAACCCATACGGTAGCACTTTATATCAAGGTCCTTGTAACAATTTATAGACTGCTTAAGAACGTTTATAAAAACCCTATGAGTTTCTTATAGTTGTTTACAGTATACTAGCATTACAAACTCATTTATTGAGTCTTACTACTTACAATTATGTCATTGTTAAACCTTTACGAAGCTTTTTTTGTTGCTTTATTAAGATTAATACATGCTTTATCAAGCATTTATCAACAGTTAACTATGCACTTATGAACGGTTAACTATGCTTTTTGCAGCTACCAGATCTAAAGCAAGAACAATGCCTTATTAAGGTTAATAAATCCTTTATTATACACTTAACAGTTAACTATACTTTTTGTTTTTCTCTGTGGCCACATGTAACTACCATTTATGTGAAAGTGATGAAAAGTGAAAAAACAATTTTTCAAAAGAGCTGTTTTTGTGTTTCACCACTAAAACATTGTATTTATGTGATTTTTATTCACATTTTATCAAACGTAGCACTCATTCCAGATGGGGGAGCTGCAAAAAGCATAGTTTACTTTTAATAAATGCATAATAAAGGATTTAGTAACCTTAATAAGGCATTGTTCTCGCTTTAGATCCGGTAGCTGCAAAAAGCATAGTAATTAATTAATCTTAATAAAGCAACAAAAAAAGCTTAGTAAAGGTTTAACAATGACATAATTGGTAAGTTAGACAGACTCAGTAAATTAGTTTGTAATGCTATTATAAACAATTACGAGAAACTCATAAGGCTTTTATTAACGTTCTTAAGCAGTCTATAAATTGTTAACAAGTTATAAGTTCTTATAAATGTCTTATAATGTAACAATAAATGTGCTTATGATGCTATTATTAACACTTATATAGTCTTATTAACACATAATAATGTTAATAAGCATTGTATAAGGACTTATAAGGGCCTTAATACCTATTAACTAACGCTTATTTCAATGACCTTAGTATAAAGCGTTACCGAACATCGGCTCTGTTTGATATCTGGTTCTGTGATAAAAACTAGAAGGTCAAACTTGTGTACACATAAATTTGGGGGGAGAAGTTAACTATGACTCCCAAGGTGCATTTCTGCAAGAAACATTCAATTACCAAGCTTGAAATTCTGTCACGTGTGCCACTAATGGTGGGAGATTACGGTGTTCAGAAAACTGATTTTACAATCTACAGCTTGAACCAGTTCCCTTTGGATTTCTGGTTCAATTTTGGTAGGTTCAGCAATATGATGCCGTATTTGTTTAGAACTGCGACTGCGAAGCGTTTTGATTATGCCACAACTCTGACTGTTGCCACTGACTGGCTTCTTCTCCATGGCAACCAAGGCTCATGGGTATTTAGAGTTGTCCGCCATGCCCAAATGACATGATTTCTCAAAAACAGGCTTCAAGAAAAATTTAAAATGGGAATACAGAATGGGAAAAACATAACCCCTCAATCTGTAAACCAAATGTAAAAAGAACAATATTTAGTTCTAAAGGCGTTATTCAAAATTGTACTTAAGTACTGTACTTTAGTAAATATACTTTATTATCATACACCACTGCTGAAAAAATGACCAAAAACTTGGCCATAGTTCTACAGTGGCAATACAATAGATTAAAAGTAAAAGTACCAGGATGAACTTTTAACTTTTTTTTCCCTCAAAAAGATTAGCAGAGTTTTTAAAAATAAACATTTTGCAACTTTAGCAAACTAATGAATAAAAATGAAATAGGACCCAGTCACAATCACCAATTACTGCTACAGCAAAATCCCCATCTGAAGTCTTTGCCTCTCTGTATTACTGTGTCAACTGATCTTGGTAGTTGAGATTATTTGAACAGAAAACACATTTCCCTAATTAACCAGACAAGAAATGTGGGCTTCAGAGCGCCATGGCTGTCTTTGTTTGATCACTCTTGTTCTCTTAGAAGCAGGTAGCACTACTACATAGTACACTTGCTGTGGATTTGTATTGGCTAATTAGATTTTATTCCTCCCCCCAAACAAGGGGAAGTTGTTAGCACATGTACAGGGTGTCCTCTGTCTCCCCTGAAATTTCTCCCAGACATTCTATTACTGATTCCTATTTTTTGTGATAACAAAAGAGAAATCATCTAAACAAGCAGAAAGCGGCCACAAACTTGACAAAAGTAATTTCAGGGCCTGTCAACATGCTGGCTTGCCGAGACGTCGCTACAAACAACAATGGATATCAAGTCAGCAGAAAGTGAGGGATAAGACTTGAGGTATATTATCACGACCTTCTGTTTGGTCTGTTTTCAGCTGGCAGGGGAAACAGAGTGTACACAGAGATTTGTTGTCTGAGTGTCTACGTGGACTATTGACAAAGCCGTGGATGAAGAAGGTGTCTATTAAAACACCTCAGACCCAGCTTGTGCCATTTCAAATAGTCAAATAATTTATTTTTCTGATGTGAAAAGAGGACATAATCAATGAGGACAGAACAGCCAACACTACTAATATGCTGGGAGTGCAAGCTGTATAATATGTTGTGAGGGCCAGACTCAAAAATAGGAACACTACTTTAGGAGCACTCACTCGCAAAAAGTTTCTTTAACTTTTTATGTACTTCCACATTAGAAGACACATTAGAAGAAACTCAGCATAAGTTGCTTAAGTGTACAGTACAGACACGCATCTGTTCTGCAAGAGAGGCCAATACCAACCCTAATATAATAATAAGTTTAGTTCAAGTTCAGTTTTATTTCTCACATATAATCATACTGGGTATAATCACAGTGAAATGTGAGAATGCATAAAGGTCTGATGTAAAGCCACACTCTGACATAGTGGCTACTTGCATGGCTGGCTAGCTCGGCTAATTTAATTCAAGAGACATATTTGATGACTGAAATCCATGTCGCATCTCCATTTAGGAACAGTTTATACTCCAGCAGTGCATGGTTTTAGAAAGATGGATGATACAACACAGCTGAATTGATTTTGCTCTTTTATTTCGCTGCAAATCTTAACCCACAGAAACTGAACCAAAATGCGAGATGCTAATTTTGCCCTTTTTTGATCTAAAACATGGCTGATAGAAATTGGTCTGACATGTTTTGTTGTTCATAATACAAAAAATGCATGTTGTTGATAGAATATTAGCAAATAACAATTAAGTGGAGTTTTGAGGATATGTTACGCAGGTGGTAAGTTGACATCAGTACATGCTGTTTCAGCTATCATAAGTATCATATGAGTATCATACACGGAAAATATAAGTGAATGACACTTTGCACTAGCTGCACTAGTCCGGGGCATTTTCTTTGTTACACACACAGTTAAAGGTACCCTGCAGAGTTTTAACCACTAGTAGCGCTATGGAGCAGTGTTTTTACAAGCAGATCTCCATTTTGTTTGCACGCAAAGACTTGATACACATTCACATTCCTGCCAAAGTTTTCACGCTTTTCCACTGATCAACAGTAGGCCGCAGTAACGTGCAAAGAAACATGGATGTAAGCAATATTGGATTTAAAATACTTGTAAACATAACGCCACAGGGTTTCTTTAACTCATAGTATCGCCAAAATACAAGTCTTTTACAAGTTTTTAGAGCCTCTATATATGGTGGAATGTTTGGAATTATCCTCTGGGTACCATGAACATCCACATCCACAAGTTAATGGATGGACAGACAGACATCACAATTCTTAATCCTCACTGTTAACAGACCAAAACATTCACTGAGAAGGAGAATATACCAGCTGATATACAAGCTGCTCCACAGAGATGTCATAATCAATTCACCCTCATAGGTCTGTGTAAGTTTTCATTAGGCCCATATTGGCTATTTAGAGGTATTTTACACAGGGGGGTGGTTTAGCTTTCACTTCATTTCAGCCCATTAGGTGAGTAATATCACATGCCTACATTGCAGAAGGAATTACCTCCACACTCATGAATATTCCAGCAGGGTAAGGTAGAGGTTTTGGAGCTATCTTACCCCAGATCTGACACCTCTCATCAGCCAAACTCTCTGCAAAGATGATACACAACATCACTTGCTCTGGATCAAAGAAGACAAAGACAGAAATATAACTTCAGAGAGAGTTGTTGCATTTCTTCTGGCAGCTTGAAATATCAACAATGTATGGTGAAATGTTTGAAAGCTTTCTGTATTCGCTTTCCTAAATGCACAGACGTCTTCATTGTAGCAACACAAAACAAGCTGAAGCTACTTCAGACAGACTTGGAGAGAGGCCGACTGACAGAGTTCTGACGAAAATCAGATAAAATTGCTGCCTTTTGTTGATTCCAACACATGTTAACATCTCAGCACAATTTCAGAAGCTGTTGGCGGATACATAATATAGCATGAAGGCACTTGTCAGAAGGTACCATAACATTATATTATAATGATACATGGTACTTCACAGACCATAAATAAATGGCAGTACCATAAACAATGCACAATAAAAATGACGCCTAGATCAATGTATCAATCAAGATATTTAAAAAAACATAAAAGTGATGTGAAGTTATTAAAGTGAAGACATTAGATATTATCATAATTGTAAAAAGTCTGAATTCATGCTTTGTCAGGTCAGTCCACAAGACGATAAGCAAACAACTTTTAAAATGCTTGTTTTCTGAATGGAGTTTGGTTCAATCAGGGCTGTCCAGAATCGACTTAAACTCAGCCCTTTTAACCCCTCTAGATTCAGTTGCACCTCTTGCTACCAAAAATAGATGGTCAAGAAAGTCTACACCCTGTTGTACAGATGAAACAGGTGCTCTTAAGCAGGCCTTAAAGAGGAGGAGGAGATTGGAATGAAAATGGCGTAAATAAAAACTGGAAGTTCTCTACCTTGCATGGCACGAGAGTGTGTTCAACTATGCTATGTGTTATGCTGTGTTTACCGCAAAAACAACATATTTCTCTTGCTTAATCAGTAACAATAAACATAATCCTAGACTTCTTTTTGACACTGTAGCTAAACTTACTCAAAAGCAGCCGCCTGTCAGCTGCTCACCCTTTTCGGCTCACGAATTCTTAGATTTTTTCAGTAATAAAATAGATAAGATACAAAATTACTTCCTCATGTCCATCTTAATTCCTGAATCCCAGCTAGTCTCAGTTCTTACAAATTTTGAGCCTATCCCTCTTGAGAGATTGTCTAAACTGGTCTCAGCTTGAAAACCAACCACTTGTTTCCTTGACCCCCTACCAGCTAAAAGATCTCTGGCCATATCTGGGACCTACAATGCTAAATATTGTTAATTTACCCCTTAGAACTGGCACTGTCCCAACTAGCTTTAAGACTGCTGGGGTTAAACCTCTACTTAAGAAACCACACCTTGATCCAGGATCTTTGAATAATTATAGACCAGTCTCTCACCTTCCATTCTTCGCCCATGAATATCACATTTGTGATTTTGAGTGATATGTCTTGAAAATATCAGATTGCTACAAAATGTGGTACAGACTGAATTAATTGCATTAACAATTGCAAAAACTAATAAAAAAATGATCCTTTCACTTTTCTTCTAGTGCCATCATCAGGTCAAGATTTTCAATTGTCCAATACTTTGGTTTATAAACCAAAAACCTGCACAAAGGAGATCCTGCTACATCAGGACCTTATCTCATAGTTTTCTAAGTGTGCAAATTCTCTACAATTCACCATCTGTCAAGATTTGAATGAAGAATAGATGAAGAGTGCTCATATGAATACACTTAATTTATATATTTTTTTAATTTAAAGGAGCTCACAAAGAGGTTCAAAGGTCCAAGACAAGAAATTCAACATCCAATAAGGCTTTATGGGATGATTTGAAGTCACGTGATATTTAACGTCAAACTAAATTTGAGAGAAATATATCTATTGTGTACGTAGAAAAAGTCTTAGATTTTTTATTTCAACTCGTGAAAATTATTATTATTATTATATTTCTGTTCAGTGTAGTTTGGGTCCAAAGTGCACCAAAGCATCAAAGTTGTAAAATTGAGAGACGATTTTGGTAGTTCTTGTTTATGGTTCTGTGGATAGAAACAGAAAGCGGCGTTGGTTGAACAATCAACAGTTTCTCAACGTGTGGGAATATCCAGCTGCTCTGACCAGAAACCTGCTATTCCAATGAGGCTGAACGTTTTCTGCACCACACTTGTTTATACTGCCAGCATACAGAGAGCACGCCAACTAATTCCACCTAAGACCAATGCAGCTCTTACTCTGATAACGCTGGAGATTGAATATTGAACCAAACTTGTGCCACATACCTCGCTCGACGGTGGGTCATACATTTTCAGCTGATGGCTTTAACCTCAGTGTCAATAAAGAAGTGAGAAAACGAGATAGAGTTAAACAGAGACTTGGACTGAAAGAGGGATGAGGCGTGTGATTACTGTATATGGATGAGACAGAGTTAAACGTGCAGTGACAGTGAAAGTGGGGTTTCCCTCCTACTGTTAGATGAGGTTTGAATCGTATGGCACATGATAAATCTAATGACCTCTTGTCAAAATGAAATATCTGGTGTCGCCTCCACAACCTCCACACCCATGATTTGTGGCACCACAAGGTCATGGCGGTGATATATCTGCCAGCCAGCTTTACTCGTTTACTGTCAACAGGTTCTTGTCCACAGCATCATTCAGAGGTTGAACTGCAAAGCAGTTGTAAGACAGATAGGGTGATAAACCTGATGTTCCCTGTCTTTGTGGTCAAAAAGAAAGCAATGTCCACTTTGATATATCCATATCTGAAGAGGGACAGATGTTCTACAAAATGTATGGATAAAGGACAAATTAAGACGCCCTCCCTCTGGAAAGCAAAATCTGATATGCCCATTAGATGTTGATCTTTCATGGTTACTGTAAATTTTGATTTGATGGGATCACTCAATAAAGGGTCAGGGGATCTCCAAAATAATTTGTAATCATCCACTAGGAGCCAAAGCCTCAAAAATAAGACCCAAGTTGTAACAAACCAGAATCATATTTTAAGCCTCTGTGTCAGCAGGGGAAACATTCCTGCACTGTGCAGAGTGTTCTTAAGCTCCCAGTGTGCTTCATCAAAACTGCTTGTTGAATGGTCAAGTCGAGTGTCTGAGGTTCCCCCCGACAATTTTTTACAAATA
>NTHP01000138.1:581637-605412 GCA_003416845.1 Oplegnathus fasciatus | reverse complement strand
TGAAATGTACTAATTTGTAACTACGTTAACCTACCACTAGTTTGTGATAACCTAACACAAAATAACTTTACTGTCAGATCAGATGTTCAACCAGAGCATCAGCCTTAATAGCCTCACAGGTAGGGTTGCCACCTTCAGTGTGGAAAAATAAGGGACACCTTGCCAGCAGCCCAATGCCCGGGGGAAACTAATCAAGCTGGGAGTCTGGGGGTCCTCCCCCATGAGATTTTAAATGTCAGACACTTCATTTTCTGCATTCCGTGAATTTTTATACACCAATTTGTGCTTTTTGTGAATCAATTTCAAAGTCCTCCGCTACTCTCAACATGAGTGTAAAGGAAATAAAGAGTCAATAAGAGTAAAGCACAGTTGCATCAATTACGTCAAGGATTAAAACATCAGATCATAGACGGGCAAAATGTTTGGTCTGTCAAAATAAACTATTTGGTATATTTGGAAGAAGCAAGAACTCACTGATAAACTTGGAAATAACAAATGAGCTGGTAGACCACAAAGACCACTATAGTGGATGACTGAACAATACATTTATTTGTGAAGAAATGTAGAATTATAATGCTTACATAAGAGGAGATAATATGCTATAAGATTAGCCAACTGGACATTGGTGGACATTAGTCTGCTACCCCATCCTTCATAAGAGGTTTATTAATAAATAAATGTTTTATAAATTATAAAATAAATCTAATTTTAACCTTCTTTCTAATTTTAACATCTTTCAGGAAGGATGGGGTAGCCGAGCCTTTGGAAGATTAGTTTTCACCACGTGGGTTATTAATATAACATGATCACTGTAAACACAGTCGATCTAATAACAACAGTACACACATTAGCCAACAACAACTTATCTGCCTCTGGGGAAGTCTGGGGTATCATGAATTGAGTGTGAGTCTCCGTAACCAGGGCAATGACGGCGTTGAGTGACAGACAATTTGCCTGTCATTCTCTTCCGCAAATTGTGATTTAATACTTCTCCGCTATGTCTCTGAAACTCTTTTGGTTTAATTATTTCTCATTCCAAGCATGTGAAAACATAGTGTAGGCTATGCATTAGTAACATTAGCAGTAGGGTGTGCACGAAAATACGAAACAAATCGCGCCCCGTATTGATTCAGTAAGGGACAGTGGTTTAACGTGTTGATCCCTTCATCTTTCATTGTGTGACAGCTCGAGAGAATTGTTACCCGTCTTACCTTGGTCTGTCAGAAGTACCTGCTGCTTCGCTCCCTGTTGCTGTTGTCAGCCAGTTATCTATCAATCACATTTCAAATATTTCCCTTTACTTGTGCGTCTCCTTTGTTGGTCAGCTAATATTTTCTCACATGTGGATAACTGTCAACGGGCGGTAAGGTGGCTGACGTTACTGTCTGTTCCAGCTAAATCTAACAGCTGCATCAAACTCCAGAACAAAACTATTGCTCATCAAGGACTTGGTGAGGAGTTGTTTCCCCTCATCTTATTTCTTCAGTTTCTCCTTTTGGAAACCCGATTTCCTCGTTTGAAAAGGCCTGGCTAATCAGACGGCTTCATCAGGACCAGGACCAGGACCAGGATGGCACTTTAGGCTAATTAAAAACAAAACTAGCAGGTGAAGAGGACGAACCATTTGTCCCCCACATCCTATGCCCCTGTTCCCGCCCCTGTTCCCACCCACTTCATGCCATGAATGGCCACCTGTGCAGAGTTGAGAAAAGATCAGGGTTTGAACTTCCCTCTCTAGCTCTCTTTTTTCATTATTCACACAATCTGTCACTTTTCGAACAAATGAACGCACACCATGAATGCTTCCAGGGGAGACTGAACGAGACCTAAACGATATCGCATCTTCCCTCTCTCTATGACGGGTCAGAACACATTTGATTTCTGACAAGGTCAGACAACCCGTCGTACAAACTAGTTATTTTCGAGCATAACCAGACCTTTACTTTACTGTAGTTTTCATCATGAATAAGTTAAATATCAACTGAAATGAGCACAACATTTTTATCATATAGCCCAGTTAATTGACACCCCAAAGACCCATTCACAATTGAAGCGGGTTACAGCTATAGATGGCTTTGTGGAAAATTCACTTCTGCAGTTTATGTTCATCTCATGGTGTAGGGGGGAAAGCATATCCAATTAAAGCCAAACATTGATGACAAGTGCATCAGTGTGCCCCAGTGAAACTAAATCAACTAACATCCATAAAAAGCAGCTGGTATGCCTAACTGCAGTCCAGTATTGTTCTTGTTGAGCCCGGTGGCTGGCTTCCTTAAAAATCCTGGCCATTACTTAAAAGGTTGGCACTGGCAGAGTGTTCTTTTAATATGCTTTTGATCCTGCGCCCCTCAAGAAAGTCTTTACAATTCTAAAAGTGGGCAAATGGTGATGTCTGTCCTCCTCTTAATGAGCGCACCACAGACATTATTCTCTTATGAATATTGCTCTCAGGCTGTCTGACCTGTGCAAAATAACGCCGTGGTACTCAGTCATAGAGTGATGGTAATGAGCGAATTTAATCACAGCTTTCGGCCTTTCACAGAACGCGTGATGTAAATTTTAAAATGAGCCGTTGCCATAGCCTTGGAGGAGGTAGGAGGACTTTAAATGGAATGCCACAAAACTGAAATAAACAGAAATCATATTCTGATAGCGTCTGGATGCCCAATCAGTACTTGTAAGCATGACTCCAAAACTTCCCTGGAGCCAGAAAATATAGAAACAAATCTCTGAGATGTTTCACACTAATGTAAAGTCTGGTGCTGCTCCACAAACAATGAATACAGATTTACATATTGAAAAGCTGGGAGTCAGTACTTTTTTGGTTTTAGTTGCTAGTTTATACAAATGTAACCCCACATTCTCGAAGGTTAACTTATTCCAGTCAGTCTGATCTGTGGGTATTACAGTAAGCGTCTCTCTTTGGGTAATCTTCTTGGATCGATCACACCAAGACAGAATAACTTGAGATTTCGGACATCATATCAGTCATCATCATATTTGAGTATAGTGTAGAGTCGTACAATGGTAATGTTTGCATCTATACAATGTGACGCATTTCCATTGTGGGATTGTTAGCAGAAAGGAGTGTACATGCCATAGACACTTTTGTTGCAATGTGGGAATTTTTGAGGGCACTATATAAAGCTTAAATTTCCCACTTTGGAATTGAGACACTCAGATAAAATGGATAAAAGGGTAAATACAGTTCGCTGTAAATGGGGAGTGATTTTTGACACAACCTGGGTTCACAACAATTCTGGTTAATTACAACTTAGACCTTATTTTGGTTGCCATCATTCATAATAGTAACCATAACACTGTAATTACCAAAGTAATTGCTGGAATATGGAAACATGGCCACATCACTAAAAAGTAAGTTCAGTAACAGTCAGATGATCAGACAGGTTGAAAATAAATCCCCTGATTAGCCAAACTTATTTGTAAGGCAAAACAAAGGTAAACAATAAAATGATTACCCCAACTGTCCATTGAAAACATCCATCACAGTTTATAGACTGACGTTGCTGTCTTCACAGATCTCAGCAATTACTTTGGTGAGATCAGTGTTATCAGAATGATGTCCAAAACAACAAAAATAGGACCAAAGTTGTAATAAACCGGACACATCCTTTATTACTGTAGACGTTTACTGTGCTCATTTATGTTGTGTAATTAAGTAATCACAATGATCAAGGTTACACAAATGTAAAATCAGGTTTTAGAAGGTGTGCATGCTAAAAGTCAATAGAACTGTATCAGAAACATATATTGTAGAAATACACAGTCTCACACTGTGCTACAACAGATTTGTATTGCATTCACTAAAGCAAAGAATTGGGGACTTTATCTCATAATTACGAGATCTGTATGGTAGATACAGATCACGTAATTATGAAATCAGTAGCTTATCTAATCAATGTGATTAGGATCTCGTAATTATGAGATAGTTTTTTTCATAATTATGAGATAGGATTTCGTAATTATGGTATATTTTCTCATTCATTTCATATTTTTAAATTTATTTATGAGATGATAAATTAAAATTACAAGATACAGAAGCCATAATTATGAACTATGGTCTCTAATTTGGCCTTGGTCCAATTTGCGGAATGCAATGTGCTTCTGTACTAAAAACACTGTGAGGAAACAGTAAAAATCCTATGGAGCCTAAAGTCAATGCATCATTGACGCATAGAGTTATAAACAAGCAACTGTGGTGCTTTTTTGTTAATTGGGCCTTAAATCAAAGGCCTTACAGTGAATAAAGCTACATATCTAGAGGGTGGATAAGTAAACTGATTCAACAGCCAACAATAAATAGAAACCATAAAAGTGGCAGAAAACCGTGAGGCTGTAGCCAATTTGAATGATGGGAGTAACATGAGAACAGGGACTCTTGGAGCGAGCCGTGACAGTTCACACTTATTTTGCTTCAGAGTGTTGTATTTCAAGATAATTTCCACCTCTCTCCCTTCAGCTCATCAGCACATTTGCATATCCTGTTGCAAAAGTTTGGCAGCCACTGACAGCCTTCTAATTCTGTTGTGAAACATCTCTGTCTGAATCAAATGTGTGTTTTCTCCTTGCTGAGTTCTGGCACAGCGCACAGTAAGTGGGAGACTGACTCTTATATCACCAAATAACACTGCCATTGACTCATATGCAGAATGATCAATACCAGTCAAGCATTCTGAAGATTAAAACAGAATGACAATGTATTGAATACAGTGTCTTGTAGAAAGCAAGAAGTGTGCAAGTACTCAATAGATGAGCTTGTCCTCATTAAGAGAGCAGATTAAAATAAAGAGGCTGGATTTTCAGTACTGACACACAAAAAGACTGACCCAATAAATTCAGTGCAATTATTTAAGATGCAATTAGTCATATTTTGCAGAAAGTGGGCATCATTTATCAGTGGCTGCTCCTGCAAGTGCTGCTAAGGAAGTGTTTCTGATTACTTAAATTTATAGTAAGATTTAAGACTTTCTAAACAGGCAGTGCTGGCCTGACCTGGCTCAGCTCGGCTCTGTGTTTGTTTTTTCTGGAAATGGTCCACATTCAAAGGCCCTGAACTATCCATCGTGTACAATGCACCTGTTTTAGTCTCCCCAAAGACAGACTGAACATCGTTTAAGCCTTTGAAAGATGGCGGGAGTTCCAAACTCTTGTGATGTGGCGTTGGTTGCACAGGTAACCGAACAATGTAACAATGTAGGCAACGTCACTCATATAAGCTGGTTAGCTAAAGTTTGCTGTCGACATTGCACAGTTTGTCACAAAATTGTACTTACAAAGATTTTACGAACATCCAGTGGTTGTGTTTTGTCTCTCTGTTTCTGGGCTAGTGTTGCTATGTTCCTACAGGAATTAAATAAACAATGTGGCACCTCCTCACCTGTGTCACTTTGCACTCGGTGGAGATGTACTTAAAAACCTTGATAAACAATTAGAAGGACATAAGAAATGTACATGCTTCCATAATGGGCCAAGGGGTCACTGAATGGTTTGATGACTATGAAAATAATGTGAATCATGTGCTATAGCGTGAGTCACCAGATCTCTACACCCGCTGAGAGAGCTTAATGCACTGAAACTTAAGAGAAAGAAACAAGTGAAGAAAACATCTTTACCACTTTGACAACACATATGTCCCATTTACATAAAAGAAAAAAACGCTGCAAATAGATAAATATAGGTGCAAATAGACAATCCCAAGCAAATACAAAAACATGAAAAGTTGAACACTCTATTTATTGTGTGACTTTAAACCAGCCATTTCATGCCCCCTGAGGGTTATTAAAGTTTATAGAATTGAATTCAACTGATTGATGGTCTGCATTGCATCACCTAAATGTTAATGCCTCCTGCAAATCCACTCTAAATGTGCCTTATCTGAATATGAAGAAACAATGAAAAATGTTTTTGTGGTGCGTGTTGAAATGTTTTTGTAACTGATCTAGTGAACTGCGTGGATTTGCACAGGATGTGCCTGTCTGCTGTGTTGACTAATTATGTAAATTAAATTTTTAGTTCATCAGAAGTTCAGGGAGAGTTGGCAGGGGAGGATGGGATAATTTCAGAAATCATTCATTTTATCAGCCATTTGCATTTCAGGTCTCCAACAAAACCTATTCACTTCCCCATCACTGGTTTAAAACGTGATTCATTCATGATTCCAGGATAAATTTCTCTGCTACCAGATCAGTCTCGCATCCATCCATCTTCTCATTTGTTTGATTTTTGCTTTGATTTTTGTCATTTGCTATATTGCAGACATTCGGAGCAAAATAATCTACATCTGTCATATAAAAGTCCTGTTTATCTATTTTTAATGTATGACATTCTTCATTTTTCACAGTGCTAAATAAATCTATGCTTATAAAAAAGGCTGATTTACCATAAGACACCAAACTCCAAAACTGTCAACCAGACAAAAATATGTATATCACGTATATGCGTTACATACAGAGCATATGATAATCTAGGGAGTTATTGCTATTTGACCATAATTGTGATTGATTGATTGTCCCAAAGAGTAACAGTATCATTCACAGCACGTGACATGTTTATTGTTGCTTTGTTTCAGGGTCCATAGATTCACACTTCTTTCATGAAGTACATGTCTGTGCCATGTCAGTTGACTCTAAATTTAGGCTCAATGCAGCTGTGTAATTTAAACAAATAGTACAAGGCACCATCAATTGAGCATCATGGGGGCTTGAAAAGTCATGTATTTACACTAATATATCACTTTTCTGCTGCACTCAATCAACCGTCTCCCAGCGCTGTGGGAGAAAGAGTGAGTGAGGAAATTGAAGGCAAAGGCTGTTATATGTATGAATCCCCACACCACACTTCCTGATTTATTTTGTTTGCTCTCCCTTGACTCTTTTCCCTCGCTTACCTCTCCTTTCCTGCTCACTCTTTCTCCCTCTCTCAATGTCTTCCTCGCTCTCCCTTCACAATTATCTCTTATAGCCTGTGAGGTGATTAATGGGTTTCATTTGACGTCCTCTCCTACCCTTCGCCGAGCACCAACAAATAAAACCAGGGCCCAACACACAAATTGTCCCTCAGAAGAGCCGTAAAACTGGGGGAAATACGGGGGCTGCAAAGACAATGAAGCAGAGAGATCTGGCCTTTGGAAAGAAAAACATTTGCAGAGGAACGGCCTGGAACAATTTCCTCTGTAGCCTCTCTCCCCAGAGAAATCCCCCTACTGCTAATCTACAGTTATTGCTAGTGCCAACGGCAGTCTCCAAATTAAAGAGGGGAGGGGGATAAAAAACACTTAGACCTTATCTTCTCTCCACTATTCGCTGTAATAAACACTTTTCTTTTTCTGTGTTTCAGAGACACCTTGCAGGTGGCGTTATTTGGCTCGTCATTGGCTTAAGATTTCTGAATGAGAACAGGTCTAGATTATTGACTCAGATTCTGAGTCAAAGAAGGCTTTCTTTTGATTTTTGAACATTTTGGTTGCTGAAGGAGCATTTTAAAGCTTGGATTTGGATATACCACCATCTCTGCCAGTACTGAGGCCATAAAAATCCAAATATGGGCAAAAAGAAGTTCTGAATTTCAAATGCCCACCCACTGGACTTGTAGACATGTCCTATGCAGAGTTTAGTCATACATACTGTGATGTGTCTGAGGTCTGCAAGAGCAGTGGGCCTTAAGAGGCCTTGAACATGTTATAAGGACTTAAGACCTTGGCATGGATATAACCAATGCCAAGATCTTGACCCTGTAATCCATCTCAGAGTATTTTTTGAACAGTTCAGAATGGCACATTGGAATTTGCTTCACTACATAGATAAAATAATGTCAGTAAATGTGTAAAATAAATATGGTACATTTGTACATATCTGAATTGTTAACTCAAGGTCCACTTATTAGCTTTTTCTGGGTCAAAGTCTTTCAACCACGTCTCACGACCCTCATCAGCTGATGGAGCTCATGGTTTATGAATTCCCCCCATACACCACCAATTTTTATCACATCCATACTTACTGTAGGTCACCTGAGCTAACTCCATCTGCTGATGAAGACTAAGACATTTAGTCAAAACCTATAGAAAAGCTAGTAAACGGACCTTGGGATAAGATGCTAATGGCATGGCTCTATGGATGGCAGTGTCAGGGTGTCGGTCGACCCATTTGGTCCAGACTGAAATATCTCAACAACTATTAGATGGATTGAATTGGATGAAACTTGCTACCTTCATGGTCATACAGTACTTGCAAAACTAATGACTTTCCCATCAGTCTCAGCTGTACTTTGTCTTTACTACTAATTAACTAAACTAAACTAAGATGGTGAACATGCTAAACATTATATCTGCTTGTTAACATTGTCATTGTGAGCATGCTAGCATGCTGATGTTAGCATTTAGCTAAAGTAAAGCCTCACAGACAAGAAGCTTAGTCTTGTCTAAACTATATAAGTATTTGAAGTGCGCGGGACAAGTCCGCACATTAAGATTCAGCAGAAGAAGCCTATGGGAATTTGAGGTTTGCAACAACCACCATGGCTGACTGTGATCAGGACCATGATCTACACTGCAATAGCATGGCATACAACACATACAGCCATTTTTTTTTAATTTTGCATGATCAATGTCTAATGTAATTGATATAAATTTGAAGCCTTTCTCTGTACATTGTTAGACTGAGATGGTCCTTTCCTTCTTGCTCTAGGCCATTTTCAGCAGTCTTATCCATGAGGCATGGTGGGAAATGCCAGCCAATGACATTCAACTCAGTAAAGGGTACATCAGTCCATCTGCTTTGCAGTTCGCAGCTGTCTGACCACTTACCAAACCCTGTCTGGGCATCATTACCGTATGTTCGCCGTCCTTCCGACAAGTGGACCCTATGTGAGACAAATACAAAGGGAGCCCTGAGGTCATCTAGGAGTGGAATTACCAGATAGGAAAAGGACAAAACTAATGTTACTTTGTGCCACGCTCACTGCTACCGCACTACTGTGGTGATGAAGTGTCCTAGCATGCCAGAACATCATCAGTACATACATACAGCATGACATTTAAGTCATAACTAAAGGCTTTTCATAATTCCATGTCTGTTTTTTCCTGTACGGATGATCAAATGCCATTATCATGCAAACAGGACGCCAGCAGTCACAAGTCACGCAGCCTCCTTAAAGTTTGCAGATATTCAGTTGTCAATTAGCAAATGGTAAAATATAACCCACACATCCGGCCACAGCAAAGGTATTCTGCAGAAGTGGATCTCCAATCAGCAAAGTGCCAGGGTACACCACAGTGTTTTACATTGACAAGGAAACTAAAGCAATGTGTAAGTAAGGCGAGATATAAATCATTCAAATCACCTGTCTTGAAACCTTGAAGGAATTTATTGCCGAGTGTGGAATGGGAAGGTGGTGGCGGCGGTGTGGCAGTAGCAGCGGGGGTGTCTGAGTGAGCTTTACAAGCCTCTCAATAAACATATGAACAATTTTGAAAGAGTCGTTAGGAGCGGCCCGCGCTCTTGATCTTAAATCGATGCATTGAGGATAAATTAAATGCCACAGAAAGGAGCAAGCGGAGAAAGAAGGAACTCAACTGAGGCAATATTACAAGGTGATTAAAACAGTGTCTCTGTGAATTGCTACGCTGGGAGGCTGCCGCAAAATGAGGAATGGTTGTAGAAGAAAAAGGCAGTAGGCTATCTTTTAGCCTTGATTTGTTGAGGAAGCTCTTCCTTTTCAGAATGTGCAGATTTCAGCTGTTACATTTTAGCATTTGTAAAGCGTCTGGTAAAAAGTGTTCTACATGCTGGTAGACTCATGCGTCAGCACAATCGGGACTCAAACTGTTTCCTTTGAACATAATACTCTAACACTTTTTAGGCGTTTATCCAAATTTTCCAGCCCCATGACAGGTAGTACACAGAGCTTAGTGATGAGTGAACTGAGTATTAATGCTGAACGGTTCCTAAAAGCAGAGCATACATTGCTTCCAGGCATGTATACTGTATATACTCAGGCTAATATTACACATCTTAACCATAGCAAGTTGTTAGTAAGTGCTGTCATTGTTCTGTCAGGATTCTGATGCTCCATATTGAGAAGAAGTACGTTTGGCTCCTGTTGGATTAAACTAATCTGATTTGAGCCTGTGATGAATCTTGTTGGATTTGTGACCCTCATTTCACTAGCAATGACATAACCCACATAGGCAGGGGAGTACTAAAGAGGAAAATAGGTGTGGAGATGAGGGACAAGACGAGATCAAACAAATAACACAACCTTAAATGCCCCCCTTGAAATCCAGAATGACAGAGTGTGCACTAAATCTGCATTTACCCACGAGACAGAACGGGGGCATTAGGACAGAAAAAGCAAATTATTATGTTCGTACAGAAAATCCTTTGAATTGCAGATGAAAGCAAGTAAAACCTATTAACTGCCTCATAATACGCCGGTGGCACACAAGCTCTTATCAAAACACACTATTATTCAGCCCCTGGCAGACAATAGTAGTGGTATGGTATGGTCAGATATGTTACAAGGATGATTGCTGCTTTTGCTTCAAGGGTCCTGTTCCTTCCAAATGTCATATTTGCGTAGCTTGAGAAGAGAAAAGAAAAGTTCATAGCCAGAGTGTCTTTAATCCACTGGCTGACATTTTTTATTGCTCAGCAGCAAAGTGATTTACACCATCCCAGTAGTGCAGCCTGAGGAGTAATACCATCAATTTGCCCTAATTCAGTTTCAGTGACAAACCTCTCACACTGGGTAAACCCATTCCCTCTGATCACCTCACTGCTTAAGTGGCCACTGGTTAAGAGTGTGGGTTTGCAGCACACAGCCTGGTGTCCCAAAGTGGCATCATGACAACAATTTTTGAAGTGAGATTACTGTCGAAACTTGAACAATCCCATGGTGGCTCCTGGCTCCCAAACTATGAAATCTTGTAATTCAGTAAAATGAATTTTGTCCAGGTTCAAAGTACATTCTTGACCTCGGAAACAGCAGTTGAGAAAACAACCTCACAGCAGGGTCAATTTAGTAGCTGTTCTGGAGCTTTTGATCATATCACATGACCCTCATCCGCAATTAGAAATGGATGAGAAGTCTTTAAAATAAGAAGAAATTAGATTCTCCAATTCCACAAGAAATGGGCAAACTCCCTCTGCTGATGAAGATCATGTGATGTGAGTGAAAGCTCTGGAACATCTACTAAATGGACCTTATAGGGAGATTGTTCTCTCCAATTTAATATTCAAATTTAACCTGGTTTTAGAAATCTTCTGACCAATCAAAAAGCCAGAGACCATACACAACAACAGAATTTGAGCAACGGTGAAACTGCACCATCTAAGTTGTTAGTAGAGAGTGACGAGAAACACTCACAGAATTAGAAGGATGGCATGTGATTAACGTCCCCAGCCAAAATCAAACCAGGGACCTTGCAGTTACAATGTGACTGCTTGTCTACAAGGATGCCCAAATACCTTTTTACATACAAATTGTTCCCAGTGCAGCTTTAAAGATCCATTTATAAGATATGCATCTACTTCCTTCAATAACTTCTTAAAGCTTTAGTAGCTACAAATGTATTTTTCTTAATGTTGGTAATATCTCTCTGCAGTCTGGACCATTTTCTATAAGTTAAAGCCAGTTTTCTATCGGCTTTCCTCCCAGAATGCCAACAACTGGCACTCTGTGGTCTGTCCACTTTTGCTCCCTCCCTCTCTCTCTCCATAGATATCTCATCCTACTTAATACCAAAGCCAACCATGTGTGATATTGGCTGTGCTGGCTTTCCAATGGCCACGATCCACCCACTGCACTCCAGCAGTATTTTGCTTCACCAATAGTCAGGAAACCGTTGTTATTGTGGCTCAAATTTTCTTACAAGAGGACAGCATTTCTCTAGGTGACAGGGGAAAAGAAGTGACTTGAAATAAATCAAATTACCCTCGTAGTCATGTTGGTCATCATGCTCTGTTTCTCAAGATGGAGGTGAGGAGCTTGTCTTGCTGACCCATGCTCTGCCGCACCAGATTCTCTAGAAAAAATGTCTGTGGATCCTGCTATACTTTATTAAAAAGAAAGATATGTCTTCCTAATATTTAGTTTAGTCTTACTTTCTCAACAAGGTGCAATAAATGATTCAAGCTTAAGTTCCCAATTAAGGCTGACCTATACTTAGAAGTGTTTCGTATTCCTCCAGGTAACATAACAGGATCAATTAAACAGGGGACCCTTCGAATTTGCTCTTGGCATCTAGACTGCACCTTGAATCTACTGTGCAGATAGTGCTTCTCCCTTCAGGCTTTTATCAATTGTCTCTGTACAGTAATGTTGCCATTCATTTCAACAACTTTTTTTCCCACCTAGACATGGGGAAAAATGTGCTGCACATGTGTGACCTGGGAAAATGGAACAAGGTATTTCTCTGCACCTCCGTCAGCACTATCAACCAATCAATTAAAGCATTCTTTCCTCCGCGGTGCAGTTACTGTTTTAAGTTATGCCCTGTGTATGCCTCTTTCTGTCAGCGTTATGCTTGTTTCCATAGCAATGACTCCAGTGCTCCCACACTCTCTACTTCCAGGTAGGCACTGCTGGGGTGACAATGCTTCACTGAAGAATTTCTCATCATTACAGCTCCTCTGCTAGACTAAAGAGAGATATTCTAGCTGTACATCAATTGTCCTTGAGTGTGCTCCCATAAATTTCCATTGATTTGTCGTTGGAAGGCTCAGGCGTTAACATTCGACATACCAGAGTGGCTTTATACTCTCTGTGTGTTAAGCTGAATAAAAAGGGTTGAAGTAGAGGAAACAGACTGGGATGACTTTTGTACCCTACACAGGATAATACCAAGGGGAAATGAGAAAGATAAAATCAAGCACGACATTACATGTCAATATAGTAATGCTCATGATTATGTCATTTCAAATTATTTCATTCCTTTGTCACATATTTTAACATTATGCTTAACCACTGGATATTTTGGCATCCTCTGTGCTTGGAGAATGTGCTGTTTAGCCAGCATTTAGCCCCCACCGCTAACACAAATTGAACATTTCTTCAAGGTCAGCTCCCCACATTTCACATCACTACACCCCCTTCCACTGGCACTGCTGACGTTGCTCAAATTCTAACTGATTTATCTGGCTGCCTTTGTATGATTCAACGAAATGACAAAATATAAGAGCAGGAGCAGGAGAGACGTGCTGGAGCAGGAGAGACGTGCTGCAACATATAACAGCCTCTAAAGCCACGCATTACAACAATAAGCTCTTGATAGGGTTTGCGTGATGAAAGGTGATTTTTTTGGCAATGTGCCTCATTTTTTGGACAGTCATTTTCATTTATGCATAGAAAATACTTGCAGCCAGAATGCACAGGGATAAGGGTCTTGCAGCTAGTCAATTAGCAAATCGAGCTTGATTTAATGTTCCCTCCACCATCTAATCATGCAAAACACTCAAGCGCCGTGGTGATTTATCACGTGCCAATCTTTCCCACTTCCAGCAAGGACTGCACAGTGTGTGAAATGGATCGAGTCATTTTGTTGTTTCGTTTCTTCACTTATTCTAGACATATGTCTGTGGCCATCCATAGACGCCAAATGAAAGAACCTCAGTCTGTTTTCTTTGGAAAACATATGCTAGTGGCTCAAAGACAAAAAAACGTGCATCATTGTATATTCAATTTCATAGTCTCCTCAATCTTAACTTTTCTTGTTCCCTGATTAGTGGTTTTTTTTTTGCACTCATCAAAATGAGCTTAATTTCATCTGAGGAGCCACCTTGCTAAAAATTTTGTTTGTAGCATTAAAGTTACACCTTGAGGGTGTCAACTTTTCAGGTTGACATGTGAAAGATTTGTGTGACTACAGCTGTGTGAAAGCAGACAAAAGAGTTGAAAGTAGTGTATCAAGTAGATACTAGTTGTTACAGACAAACGGAGCAGGCGAACAGGTACATTTTGTAAGTGTACAATTCCTTCCCTCCTCCTTCAACATTCATCTTCAAGCTATCTGTCAAGGCATAAACTGCCAGTTCTCTTCCAAACATCTCCTCCTGCACTCATGTGCAGCACAAGAAACATACATTTTGTTTTCCTTTACACTCCAAATACTACATATAAACTAAGGTGAATGTGAGTTAAAATTTCATTGAAAAAAATCTGTTTCTTGTCTTTGGATGACATTTCCCTGAAAACAGTTGGGCGGCCCTGGCCAACAGCCCAGTTTGCTGACAGCGAGCCTTTGTCTATTAGTGTGTGTGTGGTGGCCTGTATTTAATAAGAGACAGAATAAGTGCATGTCCAGCTTGACGCCTGAGTCTTGCTGGGGGAGTGTCGAGTATCACAGCCCTGGATGGCAAGAGATCAATGGAGGTGGCTCATCCACACACTCTAACAGCCGTCATGCTCACACTTGTTCATACTTTTATCTCCTCACTCACAGACCCTGTAAGCAAATAATGTCACAAGAATAATGTCAAACAAATCATAACAGGCCGAAACAAAGACAGATGCCTGAGAACATTTTGTGAGGTAGAAGCATCCAATAACATTTTAAATTATATGTAGTAAAAATATGTAGTGGACCTAATTTTCTGCTTGAAATTTATTCTGATGTAATCGGAAATTACAATCTCATCTTTTCATTATATCTTTCATTGTGTGTAAAATGGACTATGTGGGCAGTTATTTTATATTAAAGGCGACTACAGCAATTTACTATCGCACTTCCAAGGTTGGAAGTATTGCGAGAGACAGAATGGTCAAAATCAATGCATCAGAGGTAGGATCATATACTCCCCATAATGCAACTTCAATTCAAGCCCCCAGGAACTTGGACTGTGAGGCAGTTTTGATGTAGTGGCCACCGTCGGTATTGTTTGACACATGACGACACCCCAAAATTAATCTTTGTATCATTAGAATTTGATCCATCCAATAAAATTTCAGTAAAAGTTCCATATCAGTAAATAATTTCCATTTAGTTTATGTGTGCTGGGAACAGATGGAAGTCAACCCGTTCAGCCAGAGAAAGAATCTTGTAAGCAGGCCCAAAAACGTGGAAGCCCGAGGAAGCCTAAAAAACTTTTGGTGTTTGCACCCAGTGAGCAATTTTCATCGGAATGAATGTGGCACCATCTTAGAATACATCCATTTCTCTTAGTACATCCATGCTTTCGCTAGCCCCGTCATGCCTGGTAAAATCCCACATCCTTCAAACCCCAGTTTGTAACGCAGATTTCATATTAAAAACTCTTCAATTTTTTCAAAATTGACAAAGCTCCTCCAGAGTCACTGAACCAACTGTTTTCAAAAGGCTGTGTAGTACTCCCCATGACTGGTGAAATGATCTTCACTTACAATCATTAGCTTTTCATACTGAAGCCTGTATCTTATCCCTATGCTCATTCTTATGCTTCTCCTTCCCTCTCTTTTCTTCACATGTGTGTTTTACTGTATGTTTTCCAGACCCTGCTGTACCACACCTGTCCACTACAGACTCACCTGACTGCACTTGTCATCAGCAAACTTTCTGCACAGCTGTTCCTCATTTGCTTGTTAGTTCCTCAGTATATACAGAGACAGCATCCCACATGCACTGGCCTGATTGTGAATGTCGAGTAACTAATGTAGTGTTTCATGTATTCCTGGTTATCTCATCAGACTTACTTCCCGGAGATCATCCTGCATCTTCTTTGCCCGATTGACTCCCCATTATAACCCATGTAAGACCAGCGAGTACAGAGCCTTTTACGTAATTTGGTGCTTTTGGTCCAAACATTGTCCACCAGCATTAAATAACCCCAAAACAACACAGCTGCAGCTAATTGTCCATTATTTAATAAAGCAAAAGAAGTTCAGAAGATAACATACCGTCAGTATCTCAGTGCAGCTTAGGTGCAGCTAACTGGATTCACAAATATGGATGATTTAGAATGCCTAAACTAAAACAGACCAAACAAACAAATAAAGTGAAATACGATACCCATTGTTACAGGCATTTACTTTTTATGCTGGAAACTGTTTTAATGTAAAAGGTCGTCTGTCATGGCTGACTCATGTGAGCGTTGATAAACTCTGTGTGAACGCTGTGATTGGTCAGTTGATTGTTTTTGATTTTGGCATCAATGATGCGTCTCCATTTCAAAAAAGAAAAAGCTCCCTTTCATCTCTTCATGAAAACTAATGACAGTACAGTACTTTGCTTTTAGTATTGACCAGTTTATGTAGCTCTCTGCTTAACAACAATGAAATGTAACACACCTCTTCACATTTTTTCCTGTGTTGTGATTTGATTTTAATTTGGCATGGAAAATTCAAATCACAATGAATAACGATTAATTCAGTTGTTAAAGACAAAAGCCTAGATAATTGTCCTTTTAACATGTTTATCATTGAATTATAGCACAGCCAATGCATACTTAAAAAGAAAATACATATAATAATGTGTATTGTATGTCACTTTCTTTCTTTGTTTGATTTGTTTTAGTTTAAGCATTTTAAATCTTCCATACACAAAGAGCCACACTTATTAGTAGTACTGTCACTCCTATGTAAAGAAGACAGGAGCAGTTTTAGTTTTAGGTGTATTTGATTTGACGGTGTTAACCAAGAGGGAGCTGCCTCATAAATTGTACTCTGACAGGACTGTAAAAGTAAATGAAAATATATGAATGAATTGGAGCCAAGAGGCATTGCTTAGAGGGAGTATTAGAAGAAAAATATTCAACATGAAGTAGTCTCCCTGACTAGACGGTCGGTAAGCTCCATTTAGTCTCTCTTACAGAACAGTGAGTGGGCAGTAGACGGTGCAGGTACTGTAATGCCTCCTGTTATTTGATGTACAGGTAGAAGTCCTGCCTTCATGTTTAAGCAGTTGAAAGCTGCTTTCATGTTAAATATCCTTAACGTACCAATTAGCTGTTTTATGCTAACAAACAACTCACTGGATGAAAAGGTGGAGTGGACAGATCCCTTGATTTCGCTCTGTTCAGTTGAATTCCCTCAGTCACGGCTAAGAGCCAACCTTGATTCCCAAGGGGCTCAAGCCCACTTTGAAGGGCTCAGCTCCCCATTAATACCCAAGAGATGATGACCTACAATATAATTGCCTCTATAAATACCTAAACTATCTACCAGACCACTCATACAGTAACAGCCCAATGTTAAAGATATAGTATAAATATATATATATACAAACGTCTCAAATTACAATTTGATTCAGTTTTTTCAATTGTCTCTTACTGGAATATGGCTTTTCTGTACAAATTGCATGTGTTGAAAAGAAAAAAACCACGATCCCTATAAAGTTAGAATGTTCATCCCAGCTGCCACTGAAATGTTCATCCAAATGATGTTTCCATAGTAACACATCAGCTTTCTCAGTCTCATGCTCCACACTTTTTGGCGCATGAGATATAGTGATTATGTCAGATCTCCATGACATGCTGTATGGTTGCCATGGTAAATGACTGTATCAAGAGTCTAGAAGTGGGTTTCTATTACCAGTCTATCAGTGCAAGTTAAGGACAAATTTATCTGAACAGGCCTCATGTAAACTATGGCTGCAGCCCTGCTTATCCTCCCCCTTAAACACCGAAGGTGTGCAACTCAACCCGAATCAATAGACGGCTATTATTCAGTGTGCCACCACCTACAAAATAATATAGTAAATCAAATTAAATGGAAACCTAGAAAGGTCATCTGTTACACTTGCACCAACTTTTTTTCTTGATGTATTTGTTTTGATCAGCACTTTGGAGAAATCGAGTGGTAAGCACAAATTTCTATGGAATTATACAAGCCAGCCTCCACTAGAAACAAAATAACAAACAGTAGACCCACAATAAACTTTTAAGTTCACCTGTTTCTACACGTACAGTAGCTGTAGAACACATCCTTATGCGGAATACCTTTACTAACAAAAGCAATGCGTTTTGCGACAGGGCGTTATTGTCGGTGCGATTGTGGTTGTTGGCTGAATTTGAACTCACACCCGCAAAATGGACCTGTGCGTTACCAACCAAGACAACTGTGAAATTAAGGAGCTACTATGCAACTTTTCAAACAGGAAATAGCACATCCTTTCTCTTTCATATAAAAAGTTGACCTTGTAGGCAACAAAACGCACCCCTCCTCAGTTCAATACTCTCAGTGGTATTGCTGCGACAGCCGTACCAGTTTATGGTGGCTAATGTCAGCTAACTTTAGATATCACAATGTAACTGAGTCAATTTGCTAAATTTACTTATTACGACTGTCTTCTATTTGTGGGCATAATGGTCTACAAGGTCAATTGAAACTCTATTGTTGTAAATGTTCTACATTTGATCTAAATTAATCTTCACTCCATAATGCAACTTTGATTACAGGAAACTTTTTAAGAAAGTAACAGTAAATCTACCTGAATGGGATATTTTTGTCTTTCAACCCCTGGTCTTACACTGTATTTTGTGATTTAAAAAGATCAGTACAACTTTTTTGTGATGTAAAAAGTTGCTTGCATAAATGCAGAAACTCCCATGATAGTTACTGTTTTCCTCACATTATTTTTGGGCTTCAGGGAGACATGTCTGCCAGCCTATTCTGATTGGCACTACTTTACCCACTAGTAGCATGAAGCGGAAACTAACAAATGCCCATATTGCAGCCTTTGCAATATATTTTATCTGTGCTTGTGATTTCAGTTTGAAATTCCCACTAGCAATGACTTTGAAAGCCGGAAACCTGAGAATAAATTCTCTGAGTCAGTGCTTCATAACTTTGGCAAAGGGACCCATCACAGGGGGGCAGAATAATGTTGGTGTGTTGCAAGAGGATTTGTAGGATATGCTGCATTGTTATTTCATGTATATATTTCTTGTTTTTCTCTTGTTTTTACTACCCAATAGTTTTCAGCCTGCTGAATTAATCGATTAATCAAATAAAAGAATACAAAAATAAGAAAGCCATTCTCTAGTTGAACCACATTGCTTACAGTATGTGTGACAGTGACAGAGATGTGAGTAGGGATTGCTTTGCTTTATGAGTGAAAAGTCAAAAGGATTAAGTCCCACTTCTCTAATCTGTGAATGGAACCCAGAGCTGCTTCAGTTAACAATTTATTGCAACTGCTTTAGATGTCATATCCAGTTGTATTTTGTTGTAATGTTTTTCCTTTCATATTCAACCACCACTACACTTTCAAATATGATTTAATTAAAATAAGTATAGTTTAAACAACATTGCAACATCTTGCTTTGAGAAGGAGTTATATGTTCAGAAATAGAGACTAAACTGTCCTTAAGATGTGGTTTTCCTCTTTAAAGAATGAGCTGTGCAGAGGGATATTATAAATGTCTAACTAAACCATGTATTACAGTAATGGCTGGTTAAATAGGTCTTTGCATATACAAACAATATAAGTGTAGATAGCTGCTATGTAATCTAGCAAAGGCACAACTGAAAAGCTGCCAAAACACTGGATTAAGTGATTTTTATAATGGAAGCATATGGACAGACCTGTTTTAGTGCTATCATTTGACAAGAATTAACTCAATTACAATAACATTTTATATTCTGAGTATGCTCAATTAACCCAGTGATGTAACAGCAGACTGTATAGTCTAGCATGAAATTAGAAAAGCTCCCTGCTTATTCCCATTCATTCTTGTTAAAAACCCAACCTTAAAGTCATCTCAAAGTCAGTCTTAAACATCTAATGTATCTGTTAATTATGGAGCTGTTTGGTAAAGTTTCAATAACATTGTCCTGATGCTCTGTGCTATGAGTTAATGTATGTCTATGCAAAATGGTAAACACTGTCTCCATTTCTTATTTGCTTGGTAGTCAGCAAGAGAATACCTACTGTAGCCCACTGTTCCCTGCAGTTTTTCTTCTTTTCCTTCTTCTTATCTCACATTGTCATAGATGTGGCAATATTAGATTAAAGAGAAGTACTTCCAGTGCCAATAGTAATAAATCAAGCGCTGTAATTAAATATGCATTTAAAGTTAAGGTTGACTAAATAAATAAAATGTTGTCTTGTCTTCTTCCCCCTTGGCTGTGGGTCAAAAAAAAGAAAGGAAGGGCCATCCCTGATCCTTAAAGCTGCACTGATCAATATTGTTCTATTAACAATGGATTAAATGATTATGTGTAATGGGATAGACGTCAGTGACAAATCCAAAGACAAAGACCCTCAGTTCTACAGAGCTTTTTAGCCTGTTTTTGCTCGTTGTTTTGATATTAAAGCCCCCCAAGCTCCACAGTCATCATCCTCGTTTCCAGCCGCAGCAGACCACTGATAAACCCACTACTTGCCCAGCACCAAACACTGCCGGAAAACATTAGCGACTAGACCATTTAGCAGCTAATGGGCCAAACATGCTTAATAGCAGTTAGCCAAAAAAAGTGTGGGGAAAAAATATGCAGCTTTAAAGCTGCCAGTGTTTCAGTTCATGTCTAAAGATTTTGCTAAAGAGCCAGTAAAGCCCTAGCAACTACACTCCTAAGTTAAAATAAGCACTCTAAAATACATTGAGAAATTAAGTATAAACATGAATATAGATGACAATTAACATTTTGGCTTAATTTGGCATATGTACATCACATTGATGTTAATTAATGTGCGCTGTCCAGTATAAATAAATAAATAAATAATAAGTTATTGTTGGTATGAATAAACCTATTATTATTATTATTATTATTATTATCAGTATTATTAATAACAATAATAATAATAATCTATACTTAAGAAGGTGAAAAATTAAATATACTGTATGTACGGCATGACCAATATGGTGATGGTAATACTAAACTGATACTGATAATAGTACAGGGATGCTCCAGTTTAAAGGTTCTGTATATAACATTCATAAAATGCTTGCTAACAGTGACACCTGTGGCCAGTAAGTAAACTGCAGTCAGTATCCTGTTGCTCGCACTCTGTAGGCGCGAGCCAGCATCGGCCAAAACAATGACATGACACACACGAGACTGAATGTGATTGACAGGCGTCATGTTGATAGTTTGCTTTTCAATAAAGTTGTTTAAAAAAAATGCTGATAGCTTGCTAGCCAGCTTTATCAATCGCTGTTTGTCTAGCTTTCACCGAGACACTCAGCAACGTCAGCAGAGCTACACTAGCCGGATGAAAACGGTGAGTGAACTACACGGAATATTATAAATAAGAAGTGTCGCCTGTGTCGAGTTGTGAGTCTGTGTTGTAGTATGTGCCGGTCGCTTAGCGGACTCCACTCACTACAGCAGTGTTTCCCATACTTTCCCATACTACTGACGGTCTGTGTACCCTCCATCCAAAGCTGTGTTCAACTTGTTTGATAACAGGATAAACAAATATACAATGTATTATTTTATTTTTCCGTTTTTTGTGTGAATTAAACAAACAAACCTTTTCGTCTTCAAATCGGCAATTGGAATGGAAATTAAACCAAAACCAGAAAACAACTTGTTCTTAGCTTTTATAAGTTAACTCCTAACTCGAAGATAAAAATACCACACTCAGCAGTTTGTGTATTGGATGCCTAAAATGTCGTATTTAATGTGTTAACGTTACACATCTTTAACTTTGGAGGGTAGTTGGACTGGCCGATGGGCGGATATTATGGGGGACAGGAGGGTCCGGACCCCCCCTTCCAGGGAAGAAACATCAGTTGTCCCCCTCAATATATCATTGCAAACATAACTGTATAATTTTAATAATATGATAATATGCATTATTGTGCTAATTATAGACGCAAAGCAATGCCCATCACATGCCACGCCGCCTCACGCCTTGTCACCCACCACCACAAGTAAATTCTCAACCTGTGGGAAACACTGTACAGTGGTATGATCCCAAAACAAACAGATTTTGCTGTGATACAATTGCAATAAACGGATCAAAAGGATGCCCGAAATAACTACATCACGATGCCGATTTGTAAAAAAGACTAAATTCATGCTTTGCCATGTCTGTCTGCGAGACGACAAGCAAACAAGTTTTAAAATGCTTGTTTTCTGAATGGAGTTCGGATCGATCAGGGCTATGCTAGCATTGTAGCTGCTCCATCAACAATAAAAATAACGTCATCTAAATTCTGTATAAATATGAAGTAGTATCATAGAGCTAACTAGCTAGTGTTGCACACTATTCGTGCTGTAGCAGAGCTGAAGAGAGGAAAGGCACTCGGGAGCGCGCAAAACCGTCCCGAGTCCTTTACATAGAAGTCAGTCCACAGGGTGTTACAGTCAACCGAGAAAGTTGGGTAAGGTCTCATTTTTTACGTTATGTTACAATTTGTTCACATATTGGCAACAAAAAAAACAATAAAAAAATGATTAATACATGTAAATTATTACATACAGCCCCTTTAACAAAGCCATTCTAAATGGGCAGTTGTACAGAGCTTTCTGAGTTTCGTACTAAGATTTCAGGGCGGATTAAAGCCTCAGATAGCTGCAGCGTGCATCTTCAACGTAAGAAGGTAAGAAAATGGGTTTTAAATGAATGCAGGATGGATAGTTTCATGACAACCCCTGCACTGGAAATAACAGACTGAACTGTTGCCCAGTGAGAACCATGTAAAGTCACTATATTCTCAGTCCCCAGCAAGACCACAGCCATAAACCCCCTCTGCAGCACCCAATTCACCCTGCACACTTAAACTGTACCCACAACTGCTGTTCAGAATGACTCAATCCAGCTTAGCAGATACACAGCAATACTCAAATCCCTCTTCCTTTTAATTCGCACTCTCGTGGCGGGGTGTTAATGGCTTACACAACAGATGTTTAGTATGCTGCGTTTAGGTCCATGTGAGCTGAAGCCACCCGCAGTCTTAGACGTGCATGACAACCTGTGACTCTGTCTCTGAGGCAAAATAAGCCTGTTCACACTGTATCACACTTATGTTGCCTACATGAACCAGCAGAAACCAACACGTGCGAGTACATACACAAACACGCAACACGAGAAGACAACATGCAAAACAGTGAGTGTGGGAGAGAGAGTGTGAATATGAAGGGAAAAGATGGAGGAAGTGACAGAGAGAAAGAGAGCGATGACAGCTTCCATCTGCTGGGGAGCTACTGATGGTTTCCTCAGAGGTATCCACTTGGATCAGTATGTATGTATACACGCTAATGCAGTAATGAGGGTATTTGACAGAAGTGTGCTTTATGGCAACAATTAGTAGGGGAGGAAAGTTGCCTCTTCATGTATGGAGCAGTCAAATTACATAAACAGCTGCAATTCATCCGACTGTGAGGTAAGCGATTACAGTATACGCTGATCAAGGCAAATCTGAAGAGTGTGAGCCAAAGCCCGACAGAGCTACAGAACCAGACCTGAGGCAAAGGGAAGCTAATTTTTACAGGTTCAAAAGATGAATCTCTCTAGTACACATTGAGAATTTGTGCACATAACAAGTCCAAATACAGCAAGCATAAACAATTCAGCCCTGTAACATTTTTTCCAGGAAAGGCTAGAGCAGTCGCAAAGACTAAAGCAGGTGTGATGTGTTCATTGGTTTGACACTTTGACCCCAAGGTGTGCAAGAAAGGCCGCCACATTCTCTATTTTTCTCACGCAAGAGTTGAACTTGTCATAGATAATATTTTCACCTATCTCGCAGTGCGGTCACATCAGCACATTGATTCTAATGTAATGGGATTTTGCCTACCGCTGACATCTTGTAGTACAGGTGTGCAAAAAGCCTCCAGGATGACAGTTTAATGCTGCATTCATGTCATATGGGAAAGATGGTAGATATAAGCCCCCCC
>NTHP01000138.1:540900-568021 GCA_003416845.1 Oplegnathus fasciatus | reverse complement strand
TCCTGCGGAGCTTTTTGTCTACACCATGGTTTCATTTGTTTGTTTTCCCCAGTGTGTGTAGGAAACAATGTAAAAGCAGGAAGAACACCTGAGAGACAGGTGTATTAAGGGGAGCAGAATGGTCAGGGAGTGTGTGTGTGTGTGTGTGTGTGTGTGTGTGTGTGTGTGTGTGTGAGTAAGTGTGTTTCTGGAGCTTGTTGATTTGAAGCTCCCACATACTCTCTCGCTCCCCTTGAGAGTTTTGCACTGTGCAAGCACCGCACAACAAGAGAGCCTCGCTTTTGCTCTATAATCTAAATGTCCCATAAGTCCCCAGGCCCATCGTCTGCTTTACCCCACACATACACACTGAAGAGAAAGCAGCAGTGCACAATTATAAATGAATATATGGATAAATTCAGTCTGTCACAAGGAAGGAAGGAATTTATTGTCCTATACACTAAAAGGCCTCCACTGTATTTCCAAACAATAAAAAAATGTGCGCCCTGGTGGTTCTCCAATCAACTGTTCACAATATAAACAGTATACAGTCATGCTACCACACACAAATGTTACGTTCATACAGTTACACACAGTATAAACAAGTACACATTAAAATAATAATATACAGTATATTGTTTTGATTGCATGTTGCAGTATTCTGCCCCTCTGACTCAACTCAAATTTCTCCGTTAACAGTGCTGTTATGGCAGTCCCAATTTCAATGCAGTAATTTGATCCTCCAAATGCAGATGTGAAACGCTCTTCTGACTCTGACTTTGCTGTGAGAGTGGCAGAAGATCACGTATCCTCATACCGCGCCCACCTCACAGATGGTATTTGAAGGTTGGGGTTAACATTCGGGTTAAGGCTAAGAATCGGGGTAGGCAGTCCAACTCAGCACCCCTCTGCCTCCGGAACCGCAGGTTGCAGCCATACCTTTCTCTGTTGAGGTGGACACACCAGAAGTGTGGCATCATTGTGACAGTCCTTGGTCCAACTCCTTTTAATTCCTGCCCAGTGAATCTGTCAGTCGCTCTTTGAAAGCTCTAAAGAAGCAAAGGGTTTGGAGTAGAATGCTGTCTCGGAAAGAACGTGCATGCAACTCTCTTTTTCACTCTTCAGCGAGAGATTACAACCCTGCTCACTCTGTAGGGGAAACTTGATTTATGGAAAATAGTACTTGAAACCAACATGAACAAAGAAAATGTGCTAAGTGAAATAAGATAAAACAACATGTCTTATCCTGATTTTACAGAACAGTTTCCTGACTGGATGCTTTGCTTAAACCAATGTATCACTTTAACCCTTTGTAATAGGCCTACATCACCAAAAACATGGGCCCGATTGAGTGTGTTGATAGTGTGTAGTACCTTTGCTTGTACTGCTTCTCTTTTACAAAGAGAGTGGTAGTTAAGTTCAATTGTTTAGAGCTTCCCTACTTGAGGCTGTCTCAGCTTTACAGTACATCTCTGCTGACCTCCTCTTGAAAACAGTGATTATTCTGGGTCAGACTCTCTTAAAGCTACACGCTGGAATTAATGGAACTGGGAAGGGCAGAGAAGGACTGTTATCATGCCCTCAATTTTTTCAATATGCAGTTGAGGCATAAATCCCAGAGGGGTCATAGTCATTTCCATAAGATGTGAATTTGTGTTTTCTATAAGAAAGCAAGGCAATTACCAGTATGTTAAAGGCGTTTCCAGTAAGTGAGAGTGATGATGTTATTTACTGTGCATCAGCATTGTGGTTCATGTTTTTTTGGAGGTCAGCTTAGTCTTTGGAGAGAT
Organism: Oplegnathus fasciatus; assembly: GCA_003416845.1. Lineage (NCBI taxonomy): Eukaryota > Metazoa > Chordata > Actinopteri > Centrarchiformes > Oplegnathidae > Oplegnathus > Oplegnathus fasciatus. The sequence goes on along the minus strand of NTHP01000138.1, from coordinate 566,252 downwards.
TAAGTGGCAGTTTCAGCTCCCTAGGGCTTCATGCTCTTGTGATTTTACTGTGATGCTAATATGGCATGAGCCGTCCTCTATTATTGAAAGCTTAGGTCTGTTATCATGGAGTGACAGTGCGTGATGTCGTTTATGTACTTTATATTCATCAGTCTCAACTGACCAAGCAGTGATCTGTGGAGCAGAAGATGAATGTGTTTACTGGACAGCAGAGAGGTGCGCTCACTGTAGACATGGAGACTTCACTTACACATGGGTGTTATTTTCTGGGCTCAGCAATAACATCATGTCAGGTTGTCAAACCTTTCTGAGCTGCTGATGCACCAAAACAATAGCACCATCCCATTGTCATAGCAACATGTAGAATGAGATGTGAACTGTGCCAGTGAAAGATGTAAACTGGGCCAGAATACAATGTCGCAGTGACAAGCACAAGTATAAATATGGGGCTTGAAAATTATTAAGTCAACTTTTGGTGGAATCATATTGTGATGATATGAAAACTTGTTACCATTTTATTAAATGTTGTTGTCCAACTTAATGATCCCAGGCTAATTTTAATAAAAAAAATAACAAAATTAGTTTTCAAGGTTTTTGTTTTAGATGTGTGAAGAGTTTTGTCTGTTTCAATGCATACAACACATGCAACACAGGTCACTGCGTTGAACATCCATTTGATTATATAGAGAGGCAGAGTAAAACCAGAACTTAAAACTCCTTTAGAGCTGCATTGATTAGTCGATTAATCGATTAGTTGTCAACTATTCAGTGAATCGCCAACTATTTAGATTAATCGTTTTGAGTCATTTTTTAAGAAAAGGTGTCCAAATTCTCTGATTTCGGCTTCTCAAATGTGAATATTTTCTGCTTTCTTTAGTCCTCTATGACAGTAAATTGAATATCTTTGGGTTGTGGACAAAACAAGACATTTGAGGACGTCACCTTGGGTTTAGGGAAACAGTGATCAACATTTTTCACCATTTTCTGACATTTTATGGACCAAACAACTAATTGATCAATCGAGAAAATGGTCGACAGATTAATCGATAATGAAAATAATCGTTAGTCGCAGCCCTAAATTCCTTAAAAATCACATTGACATTTGTAATAACTCACACCATTTCCCACAACCTCTAAACCATCATGGGTTAAATGTCAACAAGTAACAAATGTGAGTTTTACATTTGACATAATAATACAATAATACATAATATACAAAATATTCTTGATATTGATTTTAGTAATATCATCCGTCTCTCTGATATACGCACACATACATACGTATATGTGTATATACTGTATATACTGTATATACTAGGGCCATTGTAGTAATTTGATGAAGCAGTCAAATGCAGCTTGCTTTGCCAGTGGGGTCCAATCTGCACTCCTGTGTGCGCTGCCCTCACAGTGAGTCATCTGAAAGGAGAAGTGTCCTTGTTCTATGGCCTGGATGTTATCAGAGAGTTTTTACCCCCCAGAGGGGTAAGACTGCCACACAGCTCCTTCCCTGTTCTCTCTTTTCTTTCTCCATCTCTGTCACTCTCGTAGGGTAATGCAAATGCATACTCCATATCCCCCATCTCTATTTTAAGAGTCTTCTCCCCAGTGTGAACAGGCTGTGCTCGGGGCTGGCAGAATCAGGGAAGGTGGAATGAATGGAAACATTGTATGAGCTCTCACCAGCATCCCACTGTCTTTAGTGTATTCTCAATCCATAATGCTTTAAAGTTGTTCAATCTAGCAATATAGCTATTGGAGCTACTTAATAGTATGCCTCAGTGTACGATTTTAAAGGAAGACATAACCAACCCACACCCCCGGAGGCTTTTGAGGAAAGCCATGACCGTGTCATGTTTTTCAGACAACGTTGTTTTTCAGACAACGTCTACTACAAAATCCACACAGGCACTGGATGCTAGAATTAATGTTTCCAAGCAGAAACAGGTCTGATTGTGCAGACACCTTCAAAGAAGAGATGAACATGTTCAGATCTTCCCCCAATGTGTATATACAGTATATGATGTTACTGTGAAAAGCTGCTTGATTAATATAAAATATCCATCCACTGACTAATACTAACCAGGTGTTAGGTTAGTTGTAACATTACATTATGACAATCATCATGACAGGGTAACCTGTGTAAGATCATGACTAAGAAGTTCCATATAAAACAGTTTACCATGGCATGGACACATGATTTCTGATATTCATTGTGTTTTGCTCTAAATAAATAAAAATAAACTACAACTGTTTGGTGAGAGAGCAGGGAGCTTCTTTTAATTGGTATATTAAATGTAAAAAGGAAACCCACAGTTACCCGTATCTAAACCTGAATAAGACCTTAGATAAGACTGTCACCAGTGTAAAGTCAGCCAGTGTCTACACACTGGAGATGCTGACTAGGTAATCCTTGTTGTGCTGAAACCAGCAGTAGAATCTGTTTCGTTCAGTTCAAGTGTTTGGTTAAGCCTACAGGCTTTACTATCTGAAAGTGGTTACGATACAACAGTTCAACGCAAAAGCATGAATCACAGGTGGAGAAGCTCCTTTATGGTTTGTTCTTGAAAGGGTTTTCCTTTAATAGTCGTAGACAGGAAAACGTCCCCTATCCTTAAAGAAACTATTCAACATGACCGCTGGCAACTTACCAACATGTGCATCCTCGTATTTGATAAAGTAAATCTGGACTGACAGCTGCAACTACAAAATACTCCAGTAATACGACATGTTAATACTGTACTGAACTGCAGTATCACTATAGCACAGTCACAGTTACTGAATTCCCGTCTCTATCCCTGGCTGTACTGGTGGCCCGGATCTGCAGCAGTGAATAGATTTTCAAACTTGCCGGTTCATTACTGTATTTGTGCTTCTCCAGGACATCCATTCCACCTTTGTGAGTATTTTCAATGGCTGGACTTCAGCTGAATTTTTATTCAAGAAAGATGACCAGATAACATTCACACCAGTCGTCTGTTGCAAAATCATCCCGTTATAAAAAATTAATAAGTAGTTACAGTAAAACAGACAAATTATAATTGAGAAGTAAATCATAGTGAAAAGCCATCTCTCCGTAGAGAGAATGTACACTGACCTGACTGACTAACATATCAGTGCTCTTATCAATTGCATGCTGTAACTAGAAAGAAATATCAACATTTTTATTAGTTCCTCCCCTGAATGAGGTAAAGCAAGATTCATCACAACATAGTGACAATGGGTTTCTGTCCTCAAATTCTTGACTTACGAACACCCCTGTGTTGGGATCAAACAAAATAATGGATTAGTATTTAATGTATGTGACTGAATGTCCTCGTATCAGTTGAAAAATTGAAAAATTAATAAGAGCTAAAGAGTACCTCAACTAGGACAGTATTCAGTCTATGTCTGCCAAAAATCAGTGTGTGTAAAAGCATAAAACTGGCTGTGATGACGAAAACAGGTCAGCAATGCTGAGGCAAAATCTAAGTTATTAGTTTTAGAGATTAGGCAGTAACATTTTGTAACAAATTCATTTAATATTTATTGTATATCCTTTATTACAGGAATTCCAGAAAGCTGATGCATTTACTAGTCTTCCTGGAGTCCACACAAATTAGATGTCAAAAAGAAAAAGGCAAGGCAGTGAAAACAAGTTTGTTGTAGAGATGCAGTCCTGCTGTATATGCTCGCAAAGTCTCACTTTAACCTCTTGCTGTGTCTGCTTGGACCCACCAGAGAAAACCACCCACTGCAGCTTGAAACTTCATGAACTGTAGCTGGTGAACCTTTTCCCCAGTGGATCTTTTTTTTTTTCCAACTGCCGTTTTTGGAAGTGTGTGGGAGAGACATGGATACCATAGTTCAGCGTGTAAATGCTCTATCAATTGCTATGCTACCCTGAATAAAAACACTGGTTATTTTTTGTACTCTGAAATTGTTAGCACAGGAAAGACCCCACTGAGAGGTTAAAAAAGGAAAACCAGTGATTCAGTCTGGCAGATAGCGTCTGCCATCACACCCAGCTTTTCATCAGAGGTGGAGTCACCTTCAACAAGGCCCCTTTCAATGGCTGTGTTGGCTAGAAAATTATGTATACTCAGTGTCAGGGCAGCCGATACCATGCTGATAAAATTTCTATTGATTGCAGCCTGGGCACGCAGGGTGAGGGCGTTGAAGAAGGCATGCCTTTTTCACCTCCCTCAGGTGGGAAGCCCATCTGCTGAGGCCTCACTTCTGCAAACTCCCAAGAAGTTCTAATTAAGACCTATTTCGCACAAGTGATCAAAGTGTGATGATGACACAAGAAGTGGGCCAGAGATACAGTGCACAAGACAATAATTAGGTGCAATATCTGATTAGCTGAAGAGATAATAGTTTTGTTTTACTGGGTCTAACATGACGCAAAGGATGAGTTCAAAGAGTCAGATAATCCTTCATTAGCCCCTTGTACTCTCATGACAATAATTTATATACACTATAAAGAGGGGATTTGACTTTAAATTTAGAAGTTTTTAATAGTCCCTATGTGTAGTGCTACTTTAATGTATTCTTAACTGTTTTGCCACTTTTTGTTAAGCTTGACTTCTTATGATTACTAAAACATCGATGCTCTGTGAAGCATTTTAAAAAGGCTTCAGAAGAGCCTTTAAAGTTGGCCTCATTCACAGAGACTATATCCTGCCCTTTGTTTCTTTGCTTATCTGTGCCCCACTGGCACATGGTTTGCAGAATTGCTGCGCTTAATAGCCTACACAGCACTCAACTACTTTGATCTTTTCTGGGGGAAGAGCAGAGTCATCAGGCACTGGGCATTGCTTGCCTTTTTCAAGATGCTTGTCATGTTGCAAGCCTTCAGTATGTGATGAGTTTCCTGTTCTTGGTGATAAAATGACTAACTGGCTAAAAATTGGTCACATTCTGTCTGAAAAGGCTGTATAGTACATTTAGATAATGCTGATTTGATCTGTATTTACTACTGCAAATATATATTGTACTCCTGTTCCTCTGTTCACTAACAATGTTTTAACCAAAGTACATCAAACATATTAGGAACAAAAGCAAAAAAAAAAAATCCCCTGAGCTCCGTTAAGTAGCTTTTTTGGAGCATGCTCTATGACGCCAGCCCATAACTGGTCACAACATCGATAAGGAGTCAGTGTACGGTCATTCATGTCCAACGCCAAAGGCCATCTTTGAAACACAGACGAGGGTTGCGGTCTATATGACCACATTGCCAGACATACCACCTTTAGGTCATGTGATGATACCAGTTACATTCGTTGATGAAGACTTTTGAGATACTGTTAAAACTGAGACGATGAGCACTGAGAACACGTGACTTCGGGCTCTAAGAAATGACATTTTACAGACCAAAGGATTAATTGAGAAAATAATCCGCAGATTAATCTGTAAGAAAAATAATCGTTAGTTGCAGCCCTAAATTATATTCAATATTAGTGCAAAATATACCCTTGTGCATACCCAAGGTGACTACATTGGTGTTTCTCATTCTGTTTGTGTGCATGCATGGTCAACTGTTGTGGATGTAGGTCTATATAGTGAATGAAACACAGATGCCTCTACATGTGTGACTCTGCTTGAATTAGCATTTGCACATACAGTATAAAGGTTAGCCAACTTTGCATCATATCACTGCTGACTTCATACATACACATTATATGAGTCATACAGTCTAGTTAATACGCAGAGAATACAGTTATATTAGTACAAAGTGATGTACAGAAAACAGTGTTGACTGCAAATTATGAGTAAGATGATGAATAAGTCTTGGATCATCATGGGATTTTCTTGGCAGCTAGGTTGTAACTCTTGTTCAGGCCTGATTTTATACCCTGAACCAAGTTAGGTTCTCCTTAGCATTTTCAGTGCTCAGGGTGCAGAGTATCTGTGTTGGGAGTGGAGAGGACAAATCTTACATCCGCATAAACTCACTTTGCACAGACCCAGCCATCCTGCACAGTATAGACAGCCTTTTTCTGTCACTGAGGTACATTCAAATCAGGTTCAGCATCTCCACATGAAACCCTTGAGCTGATGTTACATATGAAGCAGAGGGACGGAAATGTAATTACTTCATCTAGAGTGCCTTAGTTAGTCATTGTGCCGCTGAGAACTCTCAAACGCTGTTATGGCTGAATTCACAGGCCATGAAAGAGTGAAAAATAATAGGCTGGAAAGCCCAGCGATCATAAAACACTGCAACCCACAGTAGAGCACTTTACGTGTCAACAATCTGACATGTGGGATGTAGACAGCATTTCCTTATGCAAAGCAACCTGTATCTTCAAGGCCTAACAGTCTGTATGAATGGCCTTTTTTCATCAACCGCTCTCACCCTTTGCTCAAGCATTTGATTCAGGATTATGCTATGAATCTTTTTCACAGACTTCAAAGGCTACTCTTCCATTCATTTTGGTCTTTTGATGGCATTGTGTTGGTTATGTGAGGTTTCCAGTTTCAAGGGCAGGTAAATGGTATTAAGTACTGTGTGCAATGGAATACTCAGTCTAATGTTTTCCCTGTTTGCACAGCAGTGCAACGTGGGTTTTGAAGAGGAAAGTGACAGGAAATCATAAAAATGTCCACTTTGGTTCCAGCAGCAAGACAGACACTGTGTGCTGTAACTCTGAAAATAGGGTTTACAAAGTAGAAATGAAGACTTTGCCAGCAGAGTTTTTTCATAGGTCTTCTGTAGGTCTGCATTTTTTGAACAGCCTTTTTGGCCATAGGCATGCCGTAAACATTGTTGGAGAATGTTATTTATTTGTGACTAACTCTAAAGCGCAATTTAGCTGTATAAATCAGAGCTTGAGTCATAGGCCAATGATATTTTCATAAAGTGGGAAACCCTAATTATGTGCTGCAGACTGATTCTCAAGCATGAAGATCATGTGTTTAATTCAGAGTGCCTGTCAAGGCCTAATCCTAACCCCCATGACAGTGGCATTTGTAGGAAGCTGCAGAATAAGTTGGAAGTAGATTTACTGAATATAGTACAGCTTAAAATGGCACAGAGGAGAGAGAGAAGTCAAGCTTGGTGAACCCTCCTCCAGCGCTTTTTCGTATTTGGACTGAGAAGCATAATCCAAATATATTGCTCTGAAATATCACATCTTACATATACTGTTACATCACTGGCTTTCTGTTAAAATTCTACGTTGCTTGAGTTTGATGAAGGACAGAAGGGGTAGGGACCACACACACACACACACACACACACACACACACACACACACACACACACACACTCCAGTGTTCCCTCTCTGGCTATCTGGTAACTGAACATATGGCAGGCATCATGGTCACTGGATCAATAGGTACAAGAAACAATGAGGGATAACAGAAAACTTGACATATACAAAAAATATTGTGTTTGTGTCTGTGTGTATTTTGATGGAAGAGGCTCCAGGAGTGTGTGTACGTGCGATGCACAGAGATTTTGTTTTGCCTGGTGTGTCAGTGTGAGCAGAAGCTCAGGCTGCCTCTTTCATCTGCTGTCTGTCAAGTCCTGGTTGAAATCATCATTCTAGCAAGTCTTTAGCTGACCTTCAAACCCGAGTCCTCCAGGCCAACAGACACGCTAATTAACGGTTCGCGCCATAACTTCACAAAGTAATTTCATTCCCTGTATGTCTGGCTCTGGAATGGACTTGGCATACTGAGATCCAGGACTTGAAAGTAGCCCGTTGGGTCACTGAATACTGCCCGAATAATGCATATAAAGTAGCTTACAGTCAACTTTAACTGTCCCCACTCCTCCAATAAACATGTGCATAGGAATGTGGCCTCCTCCACCAACGTACTACTTTTTCATTTTTTCAGCTAAATGTGGTTTTTCCATGAAAATCCATCTGGCTGTATGCCCCAGAGCGACTGCGTGTACAATCACAATGCTTTGTGATGATAAAAAATGTGAGGCGGGGGCAGCACGAGCTCTGAATCAGTAGACGTCACAAAGTCCACTAAAGGGATTTCCTGCCATATTGTTGAGGCTTAACTATATACTGAAGTTAGTAATGACGGTATGATGGAGCATGTGCTCATAAAATGGGACACCAGACACACATTCCCACCAGAAAGCAATCTGGTATGTTCACGCTGTGAATACTGCACTTTATCTGCCATCTGTGCAGTATACTTCCAAATTATATTTTCATTATGTGGGATGTCGACAAATATTAGAGATTGTATTGTCCTAAGATTATGCAGCTACAGGTCCTAGAAAATATTGCTTCCAGTCCATTTTATCTGTAGCATGTGCGGTTCTTGCTGGAACTATATCAGTGGCATGGGTGTTTATAATTATACGCCATGTCAACTTTGAACATGTAAGTACCAAAACCAAGACAGTACTTTATTATGTAGACTGGTCAACACAAGTGTTAATTAATGTTAATTAATTGTAATTAATGCTGCCCTGCACCCGCTTACTTTAGATTAATTTTAAGAAACAATAGCAATAATTTTTGATTTAATGATTGACAGCTATGTATAACAAAAGAAAAAGGATCATTGATGATAATGATTAAAAAGAAAATAGTAATTAGCTTCATATTTTTAATATTGATCAGACAATTTATTCAAAATAGGCTAACAGATAAAAACTGTAGAGCCTACTATGTGCTTCAGTCTCTAATTAAATCAGTTAATCAATTACTTCATATTTAAATTACACAATTAATAAAGTCATTACATAGTACATTGTTTATTCTTCACACTGATAATGAAATGTGTTGTTATGTTAGAGTTCCACAACATGTGCTCTGAATTGCTACCTGCAGACTGAAGCATGTTGGCAATGAGGAATTGTCCTCCTTCTCCTACAAAGCAATTAAAAGTGACAGAGTAAATCTGCTTGGCTTCAGTATTTCAGGGGGCGAACCTTAGAGACCCAGAGAAAAGCTTACCACAGTACACTTAACAGGTGTAAAGTGAAGGTTCCTTTACCTCTCTCTGGGTTGACCTTTGTTTTATTTTTGGTAGGATGTCAGCTAATTAACATCTAATTGTGCCTATGTTATAACAGTAGGACAATGAATGGGAAAATACATTAATGCATTAAATGACGAGTAAGTAAATGCTGCTAGACTATTAAAAATACTTTACTAATCTGTGCACAATTTCACAAATATATACATCACCTTAAGACGCAATGAAAGTGTTTACTGAAACATTTTAATGACAATTACACCATCTGGTTTATTAAGTTATTACATTATATTAATTGTGTAATTTGAATGCTGGCCAGCAGTTTTAACATTTTTGGACACATTCTTCATCTTTTAATGATAGGCTACTTGAGAACATTGGTCCTAATTGTGATGCTAAAGATGATGATGGTGCAGCTTTAATAATTAACATTTTATATGACTGCTTACTGTTGGGGAAAAACATGAAGATTTATCTTTTTATTTGGAATTCTTTAGCATCAAGTTTCCTCTCTCCGATGTGGTCAGGTGACACTGTTTCAAAATGTCCTGTTGAGAATGAGTGAGATCAGTGCATGGAGTGTTACACCTGATAGACACAGTAGTAATAATAACTATTTATTATGAGAAAATGCAGTACCCAGCTTGATTTCAGTGTCAGTGATCTGTAGTCTTCATTCAGCTGTCTGCTATTCATTAGGAATAAAGCACCTCTCCCTCCGCTGATACCTCCACACACTTGGGCATCTTGTAGACAGCTAACAACCAACTCAACTATCTGCCATCACAGGAGTCTCCTTTGGCAATTCTGTATCATTATGTATTTTGTCTCTGGTTAGATAACTGGTATAACTTCTGTTGCCACCTGCCCTCAGGCTTCTCTTCCAGGCTGCCCTGAACTCTTCCTCATTGCTGTGGCCATGTGTGAGCCCAGCAGGGTTAAAAGCAAGGTGCTTAACAAACATGGTCATTAAACATTTTACAGCTTTTTTTTCTCTTCCTGCTCCAGATTATATTATTCAGGATGAGTAACACCGCTTTCCTTAGCAGATTGCATTAATTTGGCCTGGAGAGTTCAAATTGAGTCTCCCCGAGTGTGTTGATTGGGAAAGTGCCAGGATCTTAGTCTGAGGTCAGAGCCAAAACACTCACAAGACAAATTATTACCCATATTTTTAACTGTCAATAATACACTGACCTTGTCACTGCTCTTTAATGACCACATCAGTCACCATTTATGGCTCAATTAAAATGCCATTCTAAATTATTTATCAGTTAGTGGTTTGTTGGTCCCCTCACAACCCAAATGAAAGGTGGGGTGAATAAAAAAAAACATGGTTCAGAATCACTCCTCAAAGTCAGTGTACGGTAGGGTCATGCCAATGATGCATGAGAGCACAATTTAACTTGCCTAACATGCCAAATGATATTTTGTAACCACTCACCATCACCCACTACACCATCAAAGTCAGTGCTGTGACAGTACAGAAAAATATACAAATTGATTTGTGTGCTGAAAAAAAGGCACATCAAGTAGTATGGATGTCGCTTTTTCAAAAATTCAAGTTGGTATGAATGAGACCCGTGAGAACTAAACTGTGTTGTAGAACTAAAATCAGCCACCTTACTTAAGTGACAAGCTAACGCTACTGTCAGGCAGGAGCATTTTACAAACTCTGCAAACAGCCTTACCTTTATCCTACCTTGTACATCAAATCGAAAATCACATTTTTTTTTTCCATTTCGCACTGGCAAAGAGCAAGAGCAAACCAAAATAGCCTGGTTTACTGACAGGAAAACAGGCAACGGGCATTGAAGGGGTCAGACAGATTGAATTCCTGATTAAAATCGACATCCCTATTAAGCAGAATTGACAAAAATATTTTAAATCTATAGCATAGCAGTTATAATCCATCGTATCACTTGGTGTGAACTTTCACTGGGCTTTGTGCAATCTCTACAGTCTTTGTCCCATCTGCTGAACATTTACGTTTGATAAACACAATAATGTAGATTTGCATGTTTGTCTCGTCAAATGTGACTACAGCATAGCTAGACCATAGTTAGAGACTTGTAAAAACATAACTTGGTGATTATATGATCAACAGACAGCTTTGTGTCGCCTCTGACATTTGATGAAACCATTCACACTTTTCCATCTATCATCACCTCTGAGATGCTTCCAAAACGAGTCCTCCGTGTGGGCTTAAATTGGCCAAGGACAGCTGAGATGAAAGATAGCCCATAATGAGGTTTCTCCCTTAGGAATCAATGTGTAGCTTTGTCCCAGGGGCCACTGAAGGTTGTCTGAAAATCAGTCTACTGCAGGGTCCTAGCCTGAACAGCCAACCTGTCTGTCACCTTGCCATCTTGTTGATGAGCAGAAGTGAAGTTTATACAGTAATAAAGGACATTTTGGAACACACTTTGGTATTGAATAAATTAATGCAGTAGCCGTATAGGTGAAGATTTCTGCGATATACTTGTCATTCTGTGTCTTCTGCTGGCATTGCGTGTTACCTCCCCAGTCATTGCACTGCATAATCAAATTGCCCTTTGGGAATCAGATGACTTTGTGTCTGGGGGAGATAATGCAGAATATGATGATCAGCTAAACCAGGCCTGACCTTGTGTGTCGGTGTAATCATCCCTGGATTGATATGAATCTGTAACATCAAGGATAAGTCCTTACTGCTTTTGACAGCTGAGAGCAAAGAGTACAAATCCATAATCTTTCACATGTTTTACAACATTTACTTTGTGTCTGACCTTTATACTGTAATTCAAATGGTGCTCTGCAAAGCTAATTATTATCGAAGCTTAATTGAGTAGGAGTTTAAGAAGTTGTGGAGTAGAACTTTGCCCGGAGTGCATATGGAGGGTGAATACAAATGTGAATCTTTACAACAGGACATTAACTTGAAGGTGGGAGACAGGGGGGAACCTGATTTGTATGGCCTGAACATGCAGTGAACTGTGTCTGAATCTAAAATGTTTTCTATCATTTCTCCCTTCTCTGCAGTTCGTCTGCTTTGAGGCCAGGCAGCTGTGTGGGGCACCGGGTGTGGATCCTGCTGGCCATGACCCACCTCACCCTGGACTTCTCCGTGTGCAGCCCCCTCAGTCAGGGTCTGGGTATCAAACTCACACCTAAACCGGTGCCTCGCTCACGACCTCGCTGGCAGCCGCTCTGGGACATGCCCAACAAGCTTCACTGGAGAACAGTGAGCCCGTTGGCCCGCCGGCTCCTCAACCCTATCCCTCCACCCCAAGACAGCAGGGCAGGGATAGGGCCAAAAGTAAAGGGTCAAAAGCATCGGAAGCCAACACATAAAGGACAAGCAGCGTGTAAGGAGTGCAGGTTGAGATACTCTCAAATGGAGATAGGTGATCCTTTGGCTGCAAGAGCGGAAGCTCCGGCGGCTTTATCCAGCGGGAGCAGAGGAGACACGGTGAGGTTGTTACTTAGAGCCAGGAGGCAGCTCAAATGGGACAGCTATGACAAGTCTCAGGAGGGCCGGACTACCACAGTGGCCGGATTTATTGACTGGGGACCCACAGGGACTGATAGCATAGATGACGATGGCAAACCGGAGCCCAACGTAACGCTGTCCACCAGGGTCTCAACTACCACAGTGGCCACAACCACTAGCACTACAACCAGGCTCTCCCAAAGGACGTTCACTGTGGTGACCACACCAGAGCCCAAGAGGCTAAGCACCACCAAGGCCACTGTCAGCTTCGGGGAGACTGTCAAACCACCAAAGCCATATGGGGACACACCAGGTAAGACAGCTAACCATGTAGTGTGAATTTCATGCTTCATTTGAGTGAGTAAGCTAAATAAGTCATTGTTTTAGTTGACTTTATTGCATTTTTATTTTCAGTCACACTTTACCCATGTCTTCCCTCAAAGCCAGCAGTGTCCAACCTTGTGCCTTAGGTTTAAATAGGCTTTTGCTCTGCAACGTTCATATGACTTAAGTTTCTCAAGAAATGAGGTATAGTACAGTAAGGCTATGTTGACACCAAAATCTGTATAAATGTACCTAAAAAATGTAACAAATTCAGAAATGGGCCTTTACACTTTGTATGCCAATGGCCAATATGGATCCACAGAGCAATGTACACACACTATGATAAGCTCTAAACAAAAACGACTGAATCAGAAATGTTCAGTCTTGCCATTTTATATCCAAAACGATCAACCGAATGGGGCAAAAGTGTTACCCACCACCAAGAAGACCCAGGGTTTGATTGCCAGTTGTGGTACTTCCAGTTGTGTTTTCCAACAAACGCAGTTGGCATGTGTTTACATGTGGGAAGCCAGTGTGGGATCACATTCTTACCGCTGCATTATAGACTTCTACTGGATGGTTGGGGTGCCTTCATGTGGGTGGGATCTGGTGGTGGGTAGCATGAAAAATCACTTGTATTACACATTTCTGATGAAGCTCCTTGCTGGCAGGAGAAAAGAAGCATCATCTGGCAACATAATGTGTCATGCAGGTAGCACCTGGTTGTTAACTCTGATTACTGAGAGGGCTGAGAAAATGGGGTTAAATTGCTAAGAATAAATAAAATAAAAAACAAACAGTAACTTGAAGTTTTACTGCAAGACAAACTCTTTTCACCTTTTCCTGTAGCGCATGACTAATGATCCAGAGTAATGATCTACTTTTAATGAATATGATATTGCAGCTTGGTAAATAGCACCTGGTTCACAGTGAATGTCCTTGACCATACTGTGGCTCTCATGCCTGAAATACTGTACATGGGCATATGTGAGTTTTATGGACAGTCCCTCTGTGCTGTGGACACACAAACCTCCTAGCCCATCACATTAGATTTACCATTTCATTAAGTCCATGAGGAACACAGCTTTTTAAATGGACCATACAGGTAGTCATAAAGCATAAGTCATGTTTAACAGCTTATGAACAAGCACTATGCTAATTGAAGCTTTCCCTTTTGGTGCATTAATATAAATGTCATAAAATTAGGCAGCGAACAGTAAGGATGATCAAAAGTCCTTGGCCACCTCCTACTCAAGTACAATGAAAAATGTCTTAAGACACAGAGGAATATGAAAATGTATGTACAGTAGAAGTCCTGCTGACAAATTCACAAGACAATTCATTTGTGCTGTTTTAGGACTTAATTTTTTTTAATCATTTTACTCCAGACCATTGAGTTATGCTGTTTGGGGAAATGTGGTGAATATTTTTTTGGTTTTTGTGGAGATGACCATATCAGCCTGTAGTTTTGACGGAAGCTAAGTTGCATCCATAAGGCCTGTGAAGTTGTGCGTTTGGTGGCCCTACACGCATACATTTTAACTTAAACTAATAATTTTCTTTAATTTCCTTCATAACATAGTATTCAGATGATAAACAGAAAAAGCACTAGGTTCTGAACTGGGACCACAAGCAAACCTGGATCTCATAGCTCATATTGTTCTTCCCTCTCAGTGCTGTTCCTATTAAAAGAGATACACTCAGCTCTTATGCCACAACAAAAATGACTATAAAAGTAGATTTTAATGTTAGTGGTATAAATATATGTTGTACGATGGTGACTGAAGTGAATAGTGAAAGTATGGTGAATGTGAAATGAAATGGCAGTATGTAATTGTCTTGTCAGCGTTATTGCGATGTCTTCATTTTCTCTTGATTGGGAGGTGAGTCTGAGACCACCTGTGATTAAAAATGATAGCTTGATATTGTATCCAGGAGGAAATCAGTCACCACTGTTAAATGAAAGCTGATGAGAGAAAAAGAGGTCTGATTTTTACGACTGGGGGCACATTATTGTATCAATAAGCAGACTGTATCTCATCAGAGCAGATGAATAGAATCACTTTTCAAAGCAAAGCCCGGGTGCTTAACTGCTGTAGAAAACTTTCCTTTTGCCTTCACAACACATTAACCTGTGTCTGCCTCACATTGGCCCCAAGACAAGATATTGTGTAATTACCACACTGACAGCACAGCATTGGATTGCTGATGAAATTAAACTTAACGAAGGAGAAGTACTTCACACACTTTGTGTCTGTCTCTTACTCTTATCTCTCCTGCTTTGTCTTTGAGGATGTTTATGGATACACTACAGTCAATCTTATTAATGATGTCTGATTAATGTAAACTTACATAGGAAAAACATAGTTAACGCCTGAAACTGATTATCTCAATCAGAGTAAGGTGATAATCACAGTTCATGTAACAATTTAACTCACCTAGATTTCTGCTTGTGTCTTGTGATTTATTACCGCATGTTTATTCAGTTCAATTCAAAAATACTTTGTCCCTCAATGGGGAATTTAAGGGAAGTGGTTTTGCAAACAACTGAGGAAAGCGGACACATGCACATCCTACACAACTCATACATATTATATATATAGAGATACATGTATGATCACAACACATGCCGATCTGAATGTTGTTGTTTTTTACTGTACAAGGAAAGGGACTTCTTACATGTTTCTGTCTTACATTAGTTAAAGGATCATTCTGTATTATTACAACTTGGTCTCATTTTTGCAGTTTTGGCCTTCACTTCTATCGGTTGAGAAAGCATCATACTCACCAAAGTAATATCTGAGATCTGGTAACACGGCTACATTGTGGTTTGAGCAATGGGATTTTAATCTGTCTCGAATGCTTTTTGGTTGCATTTACACTTTGCTTTTTTTATATTGGATAGCTATCCGATGCATCCAAGACACGTAAAGCTAGTTGTAAAGTGTAAGTGAAATGTTGGTTTGAACCTCAGCATCCACGGGATATCATAATAGCATGCTAGTTGCATAGAATTTAGATGTAAGCGTCCTTTTAACAAACATAATTTTGATTTTAGTGGGTAAATGAGTTGACACAGTCATCCAAATTATACAGTAAATTCATAACATAAAATAGCTGCCTCTATCATCAGTCAGCAAGGCTACTGCATTACAGCATGCCATGTGTGTGCTTAAAACAAAGGGCTGCTTTGGCAGTGCTGAAAGATGTTTTCTGGTTCATGCTCGAACAGATTTACACAGAGGAGTGTCAACTTCCATTTAAGGCTAATTTGAGAGTAGGAGTTAGGCTGGCACACATGCACACAATGTCATGATAATTGAGATGTATTACACTGAAAAATGCATAACCGGTTCAAAGACTGTGTATGCATTATGTATGTTTGCTTTCGTGCATGCACAGACTTTTAGTCCTGAATCTACAGTATGTTGAAATATAAATTGTGTGCATTTGGCACCCAGCTGTTGGGTGGCTACTGTATATGGCTTTCTTTCCTTTGTTGTGTCTTGTCGTCCTCCAGGTGTACACTCGCTGTATCAAGTTAACTGTGACAACTATCTCAGGTGAATGATATAAGATCTACTTATTTTCATGGCAATGGAGACACATTGCAGTTTGAGTGTTCAAATACAAGTGGGGCAGAGTGCAAAACATGCAACTCCAATGTGAAGGGAAAAATTCAACCTCAAGATACCTTCAGTTGCAATGTTATATAGCTTTACACAACTTACCATGTTAACTATCTGACAGCCAAATCATGCTCTTTGAATACTGTTGTAATTCCTCACTATTTGATTATTCCCAGTAATCAGAGTATCAGTGTGCATGTAAGCTGCTCTGTGTCTCGCTCCCTTTTTCTCTCGTCTATCATCCAGCGTCTCAAACAGAATCACCTCAGCTCAGAGTAAACCTCTGGGAGAAATGAACCCAGCCACTCTGACATCACAGCTAATTGTAATCTAAAAGCGCTGATGTGGAAATGACAGGTGGCTCATAACATGTCTGTATTATGTGTACAACTGTGACCAACAATTACTATTTTTTATATACTATGGATTCATTTTTTTCATTTGATGGTGGTAAAATTATTTTTTCTTTAAAATGTAAACGAATAATGAAAAATGCCTAGCAAATGTTATCAAAAAAGAAAGTGTATTAAAATTGCTTACTCAGTTGGACCAGCAGTTACAAAAATTCTTTCCATAACAATCAGAAAAATCTGAAAGATACTGCAACCCTAGTAAAATTTGGAGTATTTTGTACTTGCTAAAATAATTATCAACTAATCCAATATTTGTTTCATCCATCCTTCTTGTTTTCTATATCTACTTATCCTGTTCAGAATAGTAAAGATGGAGCCTACCCTATATGTGGGGTCTGTTTTTTTTATTACCAGCTAAATTAACTGGATACTGTATGACTTATTTGTGTTTCCTTATACAACTACATTAGAATATACGTTTATAGAAAAAAAAAAAACTTCTTAATCTTCTTAATCTCATAATTTCACATAAATGCATCCAGTCACTACAGTTCAGAAAATGTATATATCATTGCTAGTCAGGCTCTCAGTAACTGTGAGATTACAGTTTGTACATTCACCTCTGCAATAGACGGGCTGCATGGACTAATTCGCTGTGACTCATTAATACTGTAGGCAACCAGCACAGGCAGTCAGCCACGTAAGGCATGTGTGTATCATGACTGTAATCATCTCACGCTGTGTGTGTGTGTGTGTGGGGGTGTGTGCACATCACTGTCAAACATGGATGCAAGTGGTTGTTTGTGGAGGGAGGTAGAGAGAGGGGGAGGAAATGATTCCAAAATGCCTTGCTCACATAGAAGTACTGTACATAGTGAACATTAGTCTGAATCTTCCAGTTTCTAGCTTGACTGTGGTCCAATGTAATCAGTAATACATCAAAAAGTGATGATGCATCTTTGACAGCCTGTTGCACCTGTTTCACTACCGTGTGAAGATAGAAAAGAGACTCAGAACGGAGAGCTTCAGAGCCCACTGGGAAAGTTGTCAATGTTTCCTTGCTCCTAAAAGGAAATGTTTCCTCACATTAAGTCAGATGTTCTCGCTGCACTTGTTAACACCCACACTTTGGACCAACAGGCAGAATCTGATCATTCTGAGTCTCCTCATTAAAGTACCTGTTTTTGCCACCGTGCATTTACTTATCTTATTCATAGTATCACAGTGTATGTGATACCAGCTAAGGCTAGTATAGCACATACAGTACATGTGTTATAGTTTTGTTGGTACCTGTAGTCATGCATTTTTATCAATATTGCTGTGATTTAATGCATTTTATGCCTTTACTGTAGATTAGGTAGTTTATTTGCTTTTCCAGTGCAGATAAAAAGAATTAATCCTGATTGTAATTTAAAAGGAAACTCTGCCGTGTGACTTGACTGTCAAGTGTATCAGTAAGTGTGAATAAGATCAGTCAGTGTATTTTGGAGAATAAGGGAATATTAGACCAAATCTGCAAAACCTGCTGTCATTACACATTTACATTTTTATCGCAATAGTAATAACATGTTATAAAACATTTTATAAAGCTACAATGAACATTGAACAAACAATGAACAAAATGACCTGGAGATCCAGCTCAGAACATAATCTATTTAAAGAAATGTTTGGAGCGTTCATCAGAGCGTCAGTGTGCATAAATGAACCGTGGACTTTATATGCACATGCCTGGACGAGTTCTGTGCTTATTCCATTAGTTTTTGTTGTGTGACATTTTGCCAACCGGTTTGGTTGGAAACCAGCTATGTAATGACACAGAGAAAGTACATGACAGCTCGCCACAGCTTGTCTGTGTTGCACTTTTTGACTGCAGGCTATGTGTCTTTACTCCCACTCACTCTTGGCATTGATAGTGCAGGACAACAAAAGCGACAACTCTTTCTGTTACTGCGGAAAATCCAACAAGTTCACACCCTTTCCCAGGATAAAGAAGTTAATTTGCTTATAATCAGTTAAAAGGCCTTTAGAAAATACGTTTATCACTTTTTTTTTTCCAAATACCACTATTTGCATGCACAGTTGTCCAATTATCAGTGTCAGCTGTCAGCACATGGGTCTCAGTTGAAGTTTAATGAATTGCAGCCTTACTGTAGGTGGCTGTAATTCTGTAATCAGGCACTGTCCCTTGTTAAAATAACACAGCAGGCCACTGGTAGGTAGCCATAGACAATCCAGCCTTGGTGGTTAATAACTTGAATGTAATGTGTAATTTCCTGTGTTGAGACAATGTGCCACCAGTGTGCGTACTGTACATCAGAAATTATCTTGTACATATCTCAGTCAGTTTGGATAGGAGTTTGTCTGGATGCTGCAGCTTTTAGTGAACGGCTCCCGTTGATCCTGCTCTCACAGCGCTCTGGCCATCATACAAGAGGTGGGAGGAGGGGGGTGGGGGGGTGGGTTATATCTGTGGTGCCTCCAGATGCTCACTGATTGTTCCTGGTGATTGTTCTGCTAGTAACTGCGACCCCCCTCTACTCTACGCAGATGGAGCCGTCAGCTCCATTATGGATAGGAGATGATTAAAACTGCAGTCAGCAAAGCCACTACTGATAACTTGGGTCCTGTTAGACGTCTGAGAGTCGCAAGGTTAAATGTTACATGTTTGCGTGGAGTAAGCAAAAGGTACCACGTGTTCCTGAACAGTAGAGTCTTACAGATCTCTCCTGTGGCTTCCTGAAACAGACACGTTTAGTGGATGTTTAAAATAAAAGATGACATCCAGTGTAGGAGCCAGCAGTATAAAATAAATAGATCCATCTGGCAACAGTTCACATCACCATATCAAGTTTGTGAAGGGAGTGGAGGGTTAAATGAATGGAGTAAATAAGTTAGTCTGTAGAGCAAAGTGAGCACATGTAAAATGTACTTTAATTGTCTCAGGAAACTATTTTTAAAGAAGCGAGCTCAGCGAACATTGTAATGCAGTATTTTGACCTGTGGTAGACCTGTAGAGGCGTATAATACAGCCTCTTCAACAGTGAGAGACACACATAGAGACAGAGAGAAACCACTTTTCCCAACGGTTACCATGGCAATCCAATAAATTTGCCATTACTCTCTGTATTGACTCTCAATAAAGTGGGTAAAAATGAATCTCCTTTTCTCATGCGTTAAATCTGGACTTAAATGCTGATGCCTGGTGACAGGCGTGCAGAGTCAAACCCCCTTTCCCTGATTTACAGAAAACTCAGCCAAGAGGAGATGAAGGGGCCAGACCGAGCAGATGCTGTTTCACTTTCTGTTTCTCCGCTGCTCAGTTCTTTCTTCATGGCTTGACACATCTGCCTGAAGGAAGAGAAGTGCAGATGTTGACTGAGACACTATTTTGGATGCAGGAGATTGTTCTGTCAATCAGAAGGAATAGGGCATAATTTTAATATGCCCACTTTTTCAAACTCACTTGAGTTTATTTATTTTAGCTTTTGAGAGATTTTCAGTTTTGTTGAAAAATGACATAGTGTTGCTTGACAGGAAAGACAAGGACAATGATCGTGTATGCAGAAGAATTGAACTCAAATCCAGAACTGTGCAGGTGCATGGGATGTTTCCCAGCTCATTCACCTGCAGTTCAGCTAAGCTTTGTTTGGTAAGAAACACCTCCTGTCACCAACATGACAGTACACAGATTTCAGGATGGTGGATTGAAGCTGCCTTAGTAGCAATGCCATTTTACACCCACATGAAAATTGCAGTCATTTCCATTTGTCTGCTGTTAACAGGATGAGCTACTGTGTGTTCCCCGCTGTTCCTAATGCAGACAGGCACACAAGACAAGTGTATCCTCCTGTAAGTGATGCCATCATCTAAGCAATATACTTTGATGACCCCTTTTTTTGGCCATTCAAGCAGTTGCCATCCGCCTGACTGAATTATACAGCAATGCCTTTGACATCGAGAGAAAAGGCATGTAGAGTAATTGTTTCTGATCTTCAACTTCAACTTTCCCCTCCACCCTCTCTGCCCTGCTCTTCTCTCTCCCTCTCTCAGCACCCTCTTCTTCAATAAGTGTTTTAGATTGCTTGGTGACTCAGTGGATTCAGCCTAGATTGACACTTTGACACCAACGTTAATTGGCAATTCCTAACTATCAGCAGGCCCGCCTTTGACGGAAGTCTTCCCCCCAACCTGTCCTGCTCAGGTGCCTGGTTGTAGGAGAGATGTTCTTCGCAGGGTCATGCATCGAATTAGCGTGTATTGAATATGCCTGTACAAATGTGCTTTGTGGTGTGTGGGAGTGAGGTGGCTCAACCTCTGTAAGCCACAACTCCCTTTTACAAATGAGGGGCCTTTCCCACATTTTT
The DNA here is from genome assembly GCA_003416845.1 of Oplegnathus fasciatus. Lineage (NCBI taxonomy): Eukaryota > Metazoa > Chordata > Actinopteri > Centrarchiformes > Oplegnathidae > Oplegnathus > Oplegnathus fasciatus. Next base: position 545,179 of record NTHP01000138.1, on the reverse strand, counting down.
CAGGAGCTTTTAAGCCAACACTGCGTGGGTGTAGGCACCATTAGCCCTAAATGGCTCTTTGCAATGGAAGCCTGATAGGGCTTACCGCTACATACAGACAGTCCAGCACACACACACACACACACACACACACACACACACACACACACACACAACTATAGACTGGCAATAACCTATACATCCATGCATAGTAAATAAATTACCTTGTTATGGCATTGTTACTCAGAGGAAAAACTGCCTGCAGTTTAGATGTTGTCACATAATTCACCATGTAAATTGCACATAGACAATTTAGGAATTTAGCAAGTCAAAAACTGCCATATAAATGGTTGCATGCCAAGGCTGAATTGTCTGTGGTTACTAAATGTTATGGCTGGCTGTAACGATATGCACTCATTTGTTATTTTAACATGGAACATGTGTCCACAATTACATTATTTTGGTAATCAATATGTTAATTCTTTTATTCCAGGATGCCGTCTGTCATGACAACTTAAATATGAGTGATGTTTTTATTAAGAGTAGTCTGTATGTGTTCAGACAGGGTAAGAAAATACATGTACAAATACAAATACAAAACACGTCTACATTCTTCTACTTGTTGTATATTTGAGCATGACATTTTGACATATCACAGTAGGAAAAGCACAGGTGTGAATAATACAATGAATGATGGATGAATTCCATTTAGCAGCTTCGGTTTCAGAGTCCTGGTACTGTGCATGTTGGCTCACCGTCATGACTTACTGGGACACTTGAATAGAACAGAGCCGTTGTTAATTTTATTAGTAACACCTGTGGTCTGACAAGTCAAATAGTCTGCTGTGGAAAAAAGTCTCTTAATCACTAATTATTTCGTGAAAAAGATAATCACGTTGTGTCTATATGGGAAGCATTCTGTGTAGAAATAAGAGCTCAAGCTATTGCTGACCTTTCAGGTTAGCAACAACAACTAGCAAGAGTTACTGTCTAGATTCAGGTCTGTGTTCCTCGCATTGAAATGGCATTTCAGCCCTGTTTCAGCAAAGCAGCTACAAATACTTTTTTCTTGTTTTCAGTTTCAACTTTAATGAGCAAATAACACCTTTGTTCAGGAGACTTGCAACCACTTGCATCCTTCATTTCTTTTGTCTCTTTTTTTTGTTTGTTTTTTACCAACGTCATATTTTAGGAAAACTATTTCCATATGGTCGCATTTCTGACCATTAAAGTACAAACTGAATGAACCAGGTTCAGAGATAAATACAACGGTAACAGTGTAATATATTTCGTAAACACAGCACTAATTACCACTTCACATCTCAAGAAATGTGTTGAGTTGTAAATATAATCCTCATTTTTCTTTTTTTGCCACTTGGGGGCAGCAGAACACGCTGTAAACACAACATTGACATTTTATCACCATATAAAGTTGTTATGGCAAACGTGTTAGCAAAATGTTCTGTTTTGGTGTCCACCAACTCCTGAGGGACATATCTGGCCCTTTAGTTGCTAAATGCTCCACTATGTTTATCAGCTAGTCGCTAACTTTGTCTGTCTGCCATTTCGTGCTCGCCAGGTAGCATACAGTGGGTTTATCTAAGCTTTTTCACTGAAAACAGCTGCCCGCTGCATCTGGAAACGAGGTTGACGAGAGTGGTGAGGTTTTTAAAACTGTGTCTGGTTATAATTTTCCAGGTTTCACTATGAGCGACACGGTCTGCTGTGTTGTTAGGTTTTGTTTAAAACTGGTATTTTAAACTTGTAGTGTCTGCCTGGTTGTATTTTTAGCCGTCTTCTTGGCCTTTTTGCTGTGTGTTGGTCATTTACATATTTTAAACTGTACTGAGGTAACATACTGTATATCTTTAATACATTCAGCCTGAAAATACCAAGATAATGTGATTTGACAATGGTAAAAACCACATTGAGGAATTTTCAATGGTGCTACAAACTGGCTATTATCTGCTAAGCACATTTATTGACCCCATACACAGTTTCTGTGTCTAAGCTGGGGATCTTTCATTAAAATTAGGCTGCAAGGAGAGATTTCATTTAACCACCGTGCTTTTCTTTGACATTTTCATCAAACTGTCATTGCCAAGGAGGCAAAAAATCTAATTCTTGCTGGGAGCATTGATGGGGGCTCAAATCCTGCTGCCACAGAGGTCACAAGCTAGTTGTCCCCTCCTCTCTGTATCTCTGTCTTTCACTTCCTTTTTTCTGTCCCTTTCTCTCTCTATGTATCTCCCTCTCAGCCTCTCTTCGTTTGGCAGTGATTTGACCAAACAAAACCTAACCGGGTATCTCTAAAGCAAGGTGACTGCCAAGGGTGATTTTTCAACCTGACTGCCAGGATACAATGAGTTTTAGATAGCCAGGCCAAATTTCCCTCCCTCTAACTGGCAGTTGTGGATGAAAATAGAACTGGCCTCTGCACTCAGATTTGTCACCCATGTCATTATCTGCTCTATTATCCCCGCACCCTTAAATGTACTGCCCTGAAAATGAGGTTATGATGGACTTAATGTTGGTGTTTGTGTTTCTGGGCCTCACTTTCTGGGGTTCATTTGTTTCATTAAAGAGCTGTACTAGGACAGTATGCATATTTCTGGCTCTGCATGGCAGCCTGAAGTAACTCTTAATGAGCTATTTGGACTTCAATACCCCAAAGCATGTAACATAGCATCAGCAAACTAGACACAGCATGCTCATGTTTACGAACTGAGCCAATCGGATTCCTCTGGTATAAAATCACAGACTGGCGGGGCTGCTAAACATGCGTGTGTTGTGTTCACTGACGTTATGGCGTTATGACAGTTTGTGTTTTACTCAAAAGTTTCATTGCTGTCCCTTGCATGTGCAGGGGAGTGTCCATAAGAGGTAGGGACAGAACACAACCTAAAGCAGTGCCATAATGTGATTTAATCAGTTGTGGTTTTACAGGACAAATTTGCCAATTGCAGCTTTTGATTTGAAATCTCCTGGCTGGGAAGTGCCCCCTTTCACTCTGACATCAGTGTAAAATGAAACAATTCTCAGTCGAGTCCTCAGTTATTGGTCAAGGTCAGGGAAAAGCTGTATTATGCCTGAACTTGGACAGATGTTAATTTATAACTCAACACTTTCAACTTAACTGCCTTGACGTCAGCCGGAGACAGGCAGAGAGAGAGACGAGGGAGGACAGAGAGGGGATATGAGGGAAATGCAAATGACTTGCCAGATATGTTAATGTGCCTTTGCCGTGGCAAGGGACTCTGATTGCACTGGGAAGGTAAGGCTTCCCTGAGCCAGCCGGAGTTATCATTAATCCAAGGTTGACCTGGCCTGCCTTTTGCACGGCCCTGCCCACAGAAGTTTATTATCCAAGAGGAGGCTGTCCAGGCGGCAGGCAGGCAGAGGAGAGGCCGTGTGCTTTTCCAAAATGACCGAGCAGCACTTCCTTTTGAGCCTTCCCGAAGACAAATTGGCTTGGATCAGCAGCTAGGCAGCTTGCTGATGGAGAGGTGAGATGTATAAGGCCCACGTGGGCATTTTCATCATGACGGCTTTTCTTTTTAGTTTTTTTCCTCCTGCAGCATGTCACCTGCTGCACTGTGTCAATGTGCCCGAGTCGCTCTCATGCTCTATCACTCATCCACACACATACTCAACACACTAACCATACTGTACAGTGGAATAGGCTCACACTAATCCTCACTTTAGACATGTACCACACAGTTTTGTTTGTGGATTACTGTCCTGGCAAAAGTGAGAGATCAGCACACACGGGAGTCTTAAGAGTTTAAATAAGAACAATGCTTTTGTACTGTAGCCATACAGAACAAAGGGAGCATGCAGAGAAACTTTGGTCCGCGTTCATATCTGCAAGCTGGTGAAGATGCAGTGCATAAGCAAAAGGCTGCATAGTTCCTCATTTAAAGTATAGTCATAATTGTATGACTTTGCACTGTCCAGACAGCTTAGCTAAACAAGTCTATAAACCAGATACCTGGAAGGTGTCACAAAAGTGTGTGGAGTTATGATGACTTGGTTTTCATTGCTCTCGTTTGACTTGTGATTACACAGAGGTTGGTGGCTTTATAATGCCTCTTGAATCAAACAGCATTGGTGAAATTCACCAAAAAAGAGTTTATTCTCTATTGACCATTCCGTGTTTATAAAATATAGAGGCTCCAGTCTGTACAAGTTGTCATTTTCTCAACCAGTCTCCCTGCTGTCCTTTTGATAGCAGTGTAATTGGGTTTTAATTTGATAATGATTTTCTATAATGTGGCAGACAAGTGCAAGTAGATTTTAA
>NTHP01000138.1:515816-527962 GCA_003416845.1 Oplegnathus fasciatus | reverse complement strand
GTATTAATATTATACTAACATTATATTTTTTATTTAATATTATAATATTATACTAATACACAAATTTATACTAATTACTTATCCAGGTTGAGGATAGTGCATCTGGCCTCCTCCTAAGAGCAACACGTTCCCCTTGTTCTATTTTACTTTTTATCTATTTTACTAAAGTTGTTATAAATATTGTTGAGTAATCTTGTTTACATAAAGTGTGGTGTGGGTTGTGTGGGTGGTGGTGTATCGCTGGGGGGGTTATGGTGGGCTGATCTGAGTCAAAAAGTCCAGGGCCATTTTTCATTCCCAGTCTGTCCCTGTTTGGAGGTAAAACCAAAAACCAAAAAAATGCAATGAGGCACAGCTACAGCAAATACAGCAGCCAAACAAACCAAGAAGTTGGTCTGTATGTTGCAGCCCTGTTGCTAGATCTCAGATTGTTGAGGACAATGGTGTCATAAACCAACAGAAATGATGGCCAAAATTACAAAAATAAGACCAAAGCTGTAATAAACTGGAGCTATCTCTTATCCACATGATTCCCACTCCCACAGTTAGCTTTTAATGGATCCTGGTTTAATCATGAGACTTATTCTGTTTTCGGTCTAGCACTGTCAGGGTCCTCTTAAGTAATGGTTATGAGGTTCATGGTTCATTTTGATGTTTCAATTGATACAGCAGCTTTAAAAAACTGTAACAATTGTCTGCATATTTGTGTATGTAAGCAGGATGTGCGTATGAGTGTGTCTTATTAAACACAAGACGACCCCAGGATATTAATCATATTCTCATTCAATAAATATCATCAAGGGTAGAAGCTTCTGTGCTTCTATGCCTTGCTCAAATGTTATAAGTGTAATATCACTATAGTTGAAATTCTCCTAGTTTGACAGTATTTTTGATTGGCTATTATAAAATGTGATTATCTGTTCATGGGTCTAAATGTGATGGAGAGGGAGTCTATTTGGGGTCATTGACACTGGAACATTTGTTGATGTTTAAAAAGAAATTAGTGGAAAACATATCATAATATAATATCACGCTATGTTACACTCATTATTATTATGGTCATTATGATGTGGTTATTGGCTCCAATGCACTATTTCTTTGTTAACTGACAAAAATAACTCTGGCGCCATGGTCTGTCTGGATAAAAAGCTCTAAAATGAGCAGTGACATATTTGTAGGGGGAGCCATAAGTGCTGCAATAGCTATTTTTCTACCTGATTAAGGTGTGAAATGTCTTCTCAGCTGGCTTTTCTTCCTATCTAGACCACTCAACCATTAATAATAGCATTGATTAAAGCTTTGTGAGCACAGCCCCTGTTTGTTTAGTATTCACGTCACAATGGTTTTGCAGGCTGGGTGGTGAATCCTGTTTAACATTCGCCAAAAGTTACAACCTGATCCCAACAGCTCACATGAAAAAGCCACTGACACCTAGTGGCAATCGTAATAGTTCTTAGAGTTTCATTACTCTGTTATTTCTCTTACTTGTGTGATACGTTTTTAGCCGCTCTAGATGGCTCTAGAGATGCCGAGCTGTTCACTCACCATTTTGACCGAGACTGAAATATCTTAAGAACTACTGGATGGATTGCCATTAATTTTTTGTACAGACATTCATGGTCCGAGGATGAGTCCTATTGACTTTGATGATTCCTTGACTGTCCCTCCAGCATCACCATGAGGTGTAATTCAGAGTGCAATATCTTTACATCTATTGGATGGAGTTATGTGACATTTATTACAGATATTCAAGGTCCCTAGAGGATAAATTGAAAGAACTTTGTTGATCACCTGACTTTTCATTCAGCGCGATCATCAGGTCGAAGTTTCAATTTGTCCAACACTTTTGTGCATGACTAAATAACAGCAAAACCAGTGAGTTTCCCATGAACCTCAGCTGTACTTTGTGTTTTGTGCTAATTAGGAAATATTAGCATGTTTAGCTCATTTAGCTCAAAGCACTGCTCAAAGAGCACTTTTTAGCCGAAATATGAAATTTTCAATATATTCTCATGTGCGTTATACCTCAGTCTCCTGTTTTATACTATGTCTTAATACAGCTTTGCACAATTTCTAATGAGTCATGTTAGCTGGTAGGTGTTTGAGGATAACATTTATGCTATAACCAGTATCAGATTTGGTTTTGATTGATCAGTGCGGTGATATCTGAAAGGTTGCGGTTCATTCAATTTGAATCTTATTTTGGTTAATTTTGGCATCGGTAATAATAACATTGTATTCACCAAAGTAATTGCTGACATCTGGGAACACGGCAACATTACAAAAAATAAGTTAGGTGAGGCAAGAAACTCCAGGAGATAGTCGATCTGATTAAGATCCAGTAAGTTGTAATAACCAAGAATTATCCTTTAACATAGTGTTGTTTAACACACCTTAATGTGACGTACTATATGCTATGGAATAGCTTTGCTAGGGAATCATTAACAGTACAAATGATGCACTTTCAGCTACAGTTTCATGTGAAAGTATCATATAAAAAAGTGGTTTTCCAGTGGGCTGCCGTTGTGCTTTAAAGGATTAACATTTCATTACAAGTCAACAATAGTTGTTGCTTTGTATGAGTGATGCAGTTTCACTTTGTTTTACTTGCTTTGACCTGAAATTATAACATCCCACTTTTTACTGTAATTTTACTTTTTACTAATTCCTGTCATTTTGAAATGCTGGAACACAGGCGTGGGATACACTATTTCCCCAGGTTTTAGCAAAATGCTATCAGTGCTATCTAACACAGGGACAAATAAACAAATGGACAGAGACAGTTCCCAACTCCTTACACACACACACACACACACACACACTCAACTGATTCCATCGATGAGACAATAAATGTTCATTTCCCCGAGCAGCTAGTTAGTGTTTTTCCATTTAACAACCTATCTTCTGATCAGAGATATCTCTCTCATTCTCTCGTGTCTTTTCTCTCTGTCTTTGGGTTGTCGTATTCTTTCTGTCTCGCCCTCGCTTTCTCTCTCATGTTGTCTGGCTGTTTTTGGGATCACCTGGAGATACAGTTCTCCTCTCCTGTTTGACGAATCGGCATGGGCAGAATGAGTCCTCCTCTGTGCTCCCTAAAGCCAGGCTTTATCCTCAGGGAGGCCTGGCAGGCCGCATTAGCATGAGGCCAGTTGGATCGGTCCGCACTGACTGTGACAGGCCTGGAGCCCCCCTCGCTCCTCATACATTAAATAGAATTATGCAGCCCTGCCTGCACAGACGGGCCCGATCAATGGGGTGGACGGCACATGCCAACAGCTGCCAGGGAGATACTTTAGTGTGGTGAGATTAATCCCTGCTGCAAACCTGCACCCGTCAAAGACTCCGCCACCACCAAGCCCAGACAGCAAAGTCAAAGTTGATTAGCTCCTTGGTTGTCTGGTGTGAAGTGAAGGGACCAGGCCACTTCTGACAGGCTGCTGAGACAGGTGAGGTGAGGGCACAGCTGAGAAGACTATCTAACTATCCTACTCAAAGTTCTGCTTCTTTCATGATATTGTACAGCCATGATGGAGGTGATTGGCATACGCTATCCAGGTCTAGGAATTGTTAGTGGTAGTGCTTCTCCAAATTAAGATCGCATTTTCCAAAACTTCCTGAATAAGAGAGGACATTCCGTCTTGTTCCATTTGTGCTGAAAAAACAGCGTGGCATAAAGCAGTCTTCTTTGTAAGGGAGCAACAGCAACTCTGGCTACCGGTTGGTCTGGACTGCACATGAAAATGTCTCAAACACATAGCTTCCTTACACTTCTTTCTCTGCAGCTGATCAGGATTCCCCCCAGAGCACGATCGATCAATCCTGAAAATTCAACAACTAAAGAAATTATAAAAGAAATTCAAAATGGTTTGCCTCAGCTTAATAAGTCTCAGCTACAGGTGACGCTAGATTGCCACTGTCTTGGTCATGCCTTTAAAGTAACAGCTGCAGTGCTGGAGAACCAGAGGATGAAATTGGCAATCCTGCAAGCCTCATCCCACATCTTGTTGTGGTCCCAAAGGGTCTCTGTCTGGTAAGCATGCAGAATCCTTACAATCCAAGTCCAAGAACTGGCTTAGCAGCAGGGAAAGTGGGTAGTGTGTGCTATCAAGTCAAAAGACCAACAGTTTGTGTCTCACAGCTGTGCGTTGTTGCAGGAGGGAATCATTCCTTGCTAGTCTGTTTTGCAGTTGTAGACGTGATGTGGGCCACAGCATCTTTAAACACTTGAACACATCCCAGCACAGAATAGGTGTTGCCAATCGGCTACAGTTGGTAAATCCACTGGAACAAGATCCTTTGGACGGCTCATCTTCCTTCTTTTTGCAACATCCTCCTCAGAGAAGTCATTCAAAGCGATATTTCATCAACAGACAGTATTATCTGTAGCTGTCCACTGTTAACGGAGATGGTAAAGTTGGTCAGGTCCTCCTTCATGCCCACAGTATTCTGTAGAGAGAATATCATCTGTCTTTTCACCCCATCACAGTATTTTTCTGGCATCGAAGTCTATGACGGACTTCACAGACAGCAGTGTCTCAACTTGTGACCTGAGCAGAACTTCCTAAACTCTACGCCTATCCAGGGTCATCTGTTGGAGTCGTAACAGCTCGCACAGGTCTCCAGGTTATCATGTGCAACTTTAGCATGCAACATACCCAGACACTCTGGACTTTCTGTGAGGAGATTTCCCTGTGTCTGCATGGGTTTCATCCGATTGCTCTGGTTTCCTCCGGAATTGGGGACCCAAAATTTGCCCTTAGGTGTGACTGTAAGTGTGATTGGTTGTCTGTCTATATGTGTCAGTCAGCCTATGATAGTCTGGCGACCTGTGCAAGGTGTACCCTAACTCTCAGGGGAACTGGGAATAATATTTTCTACTTTACTATCAATAAAGCTAACACAAAACTGACCAGAGCATCACTAACCAGCTACTCTGCTAAGGTGAGCTTCTAAGGCGAGAGCTGGACAATGTTGCATCAGTATCAAGGCATGGAATGTGGCACATTGATTAACACCTTAACAGGTCAAACTACCAACAAATCTGCCTTACTAAAGCTTGTAAGCTCTCTTTCAAAAGATATATGGTATAAGAGTTTTCCCATGTAGTGTAAAAGGACATCAAGAACCACTGGTTCTTGAGCACATCATAATCCACCCTGTCTCACATAAAATACATTTATATACTACTAATTTGCATTGCCATACTCAATTGGGAGGAATCATTATTGCTGCCAGGATTATGTTTACTGGCAATGTTATTTCCAAAATACAGCACAAAGAAAAAATGAGGGGAGCCATCGAATGCAGAAAAGTGAAAAAAGTGTAATATGCTAAATAGACACTGACCGCCCAAGAAGAACGAGAGCATCAGTGGTTTCAGCAAAAGCCCCAGAATTACATTTGTTTAAGTTCAGTTTACAAAGCCCTCTAGCAGCCATAGTAATTATGACTCTTATCAAAGAGCAAAAGAGGAAGTGTGATGGTATTACTGTATAGAGCCACACTGTCCAGAGAGAACGCATAGATGGGACAACAAAACGTCAGACTTTAAGACGGAAGACCACTGTTCGTTTCCTTTTTCCTGCCGACAGTCAACATTGGTTTCTTTTAATCATGACCGCGGTCATTCCTTAACCTTAACCAAGGGGTTATTATTGTAACCATGACGACAAAGGTCCCCTAATCTTAACCATGTTGTTATTTTAACCCAAACCAAGATCTTTCTCTAACCCTAGCCAAGTTGTTTTTGTGTTTAAACCTAACCAAACCTTAACAAAAGAGGCAATGTTGTCCTGCTAATAGTGGCGTCAGATCAGAGAAGTCTCATCAAGTAAGTGTTTTCAATATTTTAACCAATATGATGAAAGTGAACATTGTTCAATATTTTCAATATTAATGTTTTTGTTAAATAATATAATCTGAGCAGCATTAGGTTTCATACAAAATGTATTTTCTAATGCAAATTAGTTGTAAATGAACATAATTTTTTGGAGACGTGGATGTAAAAATTTATGGATGTGCCAGTAACAGTTATGTGCTGTGCTATTTAGACCATAAACCCTCAGACAACGGATCAGCTAGTTGATATTGTATAGTTTTCATACACTGCAAAGGAATAATATGGTTATGAAATTCATTCATTATTCATTTGTGATTAACAAACGGTCCAGACTGACAGATATCTTATCTCTCATCGCATCTCTGTTTGACCAGTTTTGGATTTTCTGGCCTCAAGAAGTATCAAGATGGTGGCAGACCGGTAAACCCAAATCCAATCTTCAAAATGCTCCTTGAAAAACGTAGAGGTGACATCACAGTCGCTACTTTCATCTTTTTCCAAGATCTGTGATTAGAACTTAATCCTCCAACTGAGACCAAAAAGATATTTTATAGCCCTGATAATGAGCTAAAAAAGGACAAGGAGTGCCAGAATATTACACAGCGCTTATGGTCAAATGCCATGCTGTAAAAACACAGTCATCCTTAGCGCCTCCAGTAATGCATTGTTAAGTCTGCAAATGGCAAAACATTTTCGGGTGACAGACTAACTTAATATCTGTCGCTTAGAGGAGCTGTGAGATGCCAAAGGGTGAGAGAGACCAGAGAGAGACAGAGAGAGAGCCTTACATGGATTTAGGAGTTAGGACTTTTACCATTCCTTCAACATACTTGAAACCAGAGGCAGCCCCAGGAAAGCATAAAAATGACAATTTAATTCCTCTTGCAACTGGAAGAAACACTTCAAAACAGGTTAAAACCTGGAGCCTGGAGTCGCCAGGGGTGATTTGTGGTGATGTCATCCAGCTAAAATAGCTCCTCATTAGCACCTCTGAAGCAGGTCGTATGATTAATCGTCACCAAAGATTTACAATCCAATTAGAGAGTGTCTGGTTGTGGGATAAATGACTCACCTTTGAGGGAAACACATCAATGAAAAGGCCCAAATGGGCGTCTTTTGGGCAATTTTTGTGCCTCTGGCTGATTGATGCTGAAGTGGATGGGCGATGTCTTTGGGACAGAGGATGCTTGTCAGATCCAGAGGCCATCACTCACCGTTCTGGGTGGCTTCGCATCGAAACATGGCAAGTCAGAAGATTCACAGTATATTCTTGACATCAAACACTTTGTTGAAGTGATTTTGCATTACATTCTGTCAGACCAGCAACAAAAAATTGGGTCTCAGTTAGAGCACGTTTGTGAGTGTGTGTGCACACATGTGCCTGCGAAAGCATTTCTCTGGGAATGACTAATTTAGCAGCAAGCGCTTCTCCGCTCTCCAGTCCTGCCTGAAGTTTTAATCCCCACATTTGCATGGCTAAACATAGATCAGCCTCCACACATCCACACTGGATATCAACTCAAGGAATATAAATGCTTGTTTTGACTGCACATTGAAAATGTTGATTAAACATGCATGAGCTTGCTCCTTCTCTGTCTTTGCAGCGGCCTCTTAAACACAACCTGTATATGATACAGCGAGACACTATATGCACATGTTCCCAACTGAAGGGAAACAACTTCAGTTTGTTTTTCTTTTATCCATGTTGGGGCCAAGCCACTCTGTGTTCCAAAGAGTGATTCAATTCCTTGCAAATGGGCTTCTCCAAGAGCTTCTTTGCTGAGTTTAAGGAGAGAGCTCACGGATGCGGAACGGATGCAATAACCGCCGACTCGCTGGCTGATAGAATAGCTTTATCACACACTACTTGCACTGTTGAGCTGCGGTATTCTATCTTACTGGTATTTTCGCACACACAGAAATGTACAAACACACACAAAAGCGCTAAATAAGAGATGGTGATATACATGACAATGAAAATGCTGTTATTTTTGCAGTAACCGTTTTACATACAGTCAAGATATATTGATTTCCATTTAATTAAACATGAATAAAGCAGTGTGTGTCTATGTGTGTTGTGTGGCTGGTAATAGTAGCTGACACTGAACACATCTCAGCAGCTGCCTGGTCCCCCTGTTTGGCAGAGCATCTTATGTGAAGGTGCCTCGGCTTTTGGCTGAGAATGTGTCTGATGCTTCCGGAGAAATAACCAGAGTCACTTGTTGGTACAAATAAATGGATGTATAGATCAATAAATGTATGAATCAATGCGTTCTTTTTTTGTCATGCGAAAAAAATATCCAGTGGTTGAACATACAGGGTGTGATTTGACAAAATACAAGGGACTCCAACCAATGCACCGTAACCCAAAACAATAACCAAGCAAAAAAATCCTACCTTTGTCAAGCTGATAATTTACATTTACATGTGCAACAGTATCCGGGTCATGATCAGGGTTTTAGAGTGTCCAGATTATATGTTGTTATGTGATCATAAACATTGTATCCTGGTTTCAGAAACCTGAATACTTTATCTGGAGTGCCCTGATAGAAAATGAGAAACTGGCATGTAAACACCTCATCCAGGTTTCTGATCACCGTCCGCCATGTGTGCAGGTGCATCCTTGACAAAAGTTACATAGTAGTTAAACAAAAAGTATAATGATAAATGATGTTGAAGTAAGTAAAAGGAAAGTCTGACTTCAGTAATACACAGCATACATTGTATTGTCACTCTTGTTTTCTATTTCTGGTAATCATATGGAGAATCCAGCAGAGTGGTAATACTTCAACATAGAAAAATATTTTTTCTTGTGTAGCATAAAGGGACCACAACTTGCATTTCGTTGTGCAACCCTGTGTTGTAGAATGACCAATAAATGAACTTTGAAATGCAGCAGAGTTCAGACAGACGGAAACCAAACAGGGCTCATCACACTTGCACATTAATGTTCAGGGGTATGAATAACCACTATGTCAAAAAGATGTTTTTTACAACAGGTTTTGGGGCTTCGGTTTGTGGTGGTGTTGGATTGCATTATATTGCAGGGTGGACCTGTTATTTTGTCCACCCCCTGCATGAGAATGCATGAAACACTAATGTACATATGACCATTAAATTGAGCCATTAAATGCTGTGAAGGGTTATTTTCATTCAGAAGTTGTCATGAATCATTCCTTGTCGTTCATTCAGCCTGGTTTTCCCCAACTCTCCTGTAATTGCAGACCCAGGCTCTCCCTCCTGCCCTCCAGTAACCCCTTTCCCGCCAGTTTCACCTACGCACTCACCTGCTCCTCATTTCCGATTACCCCAGTAGTATTTATACCGGCCCACTTCGGCTTGCTCTCTGCCAGATTGTCTTATGTGTCGAGCTAAGCATTCTAGCGTTCTTGGCCCCTGCGTGTCTGACCCTTTGCCTGTTTTCCTGGACTCTGACCCTTTACCTCTCCCCAGCCTGGTTAAGTTCCCTTTCTTATTTGCCTGCCTGGTTTTGACCCCTGTCTTGAGCTTGTGCTTGTGGGTTTGCGCCTGTTCTGTGCCGACCCCCGTTACAGAAGTACCATATCTTACCATTAGAAATCCTCCTAAATGACGCAGAAGTTCCTAACTAAGCGTTTTCTCTTAGAGCTATTCAGTAAGCTGCTGAGAGCAACTTTTAGTAAGGAACTTAGAAAACTCCCAACTCTAAGAAAACGATAGGGCAGGGTTGAGTCATGTTTTAGAGTGAACTTATTTACTATGTCTACAGTGATTGGTTAACAAGTGACCACTCTGTGTCAGTAAATGGGAAATAAAACACGAAGCAATACACAGGAGTGCAGGGAACAACTGAAACTGGATAGAATTCAATATTTTATATTTTTATACGTTGTGTCAAATATTTCATACACGAAATAAATTAAAATGCTACTGAGATTTAGAAGTGGTCTTAACAGGGCATCTAGTTGTGAATATGTGAGGTTATGTTCACTGACACTCAAAAGTGGTCTGGACGATGATGATGATGATGATGATGATGATGATGAGGAAGATGTCTACATTTTGACCTTGTTCTGAATGATCACAAACAATCAGGAACGGCACTGGCTAGACATCCAGATATTAAACCTGTCTTGGACACACAGTGTATATAAATGATATCTAGAAGTGGGCCTGGACCATTTAATGTGAAATGGACCTAAAATGATTATCTATTTTTCACTGAGACTCAGCACAAAAAGGGGCACATCAAGTTTTGGATTTTGAAGGCTGAAAATAGAGTATCTTTAGTCTGTACCTGCTAATAGTAGATTTGCTATTATTCGTTTACACTGAAATGGAAAAACTTCTTTTCACCATGCCTGCTGTTTCCACATCATATCATCCAAAAAGCTAAATCTTTATTTTCTCTACTGAGGGAGAGCTGCAGCTTGACTCAAAATTGCACTTGATCGTCCCTGACACACCCCATGCCGCGCTTGTTGTCCCACCACAGTCAGGTTCAGTCACATTCGTGGTGAGTCACCAAAATACCAAAAGAGCACAGCAAAGAGAAAAGTGAGATTTTCTCAGGGTGCACTTGACAAGAATGTCACGTTTTTTCCCACTTCATAGGTGCAAAGCCCCAGTATGCATCATACATACCACAAAAGGCCTTTAGGTTCACATGTGTACAGCCAACATACTGTTATTACATAAAAATAAACATTAAGGTTATACATTACATGCATATTAAAAGTGTAGTCTACGATTCTGGAGAAAGCTTGGTGATATTTCAAATACACCTCTCCCTTCAGTGCTCCGTCAAACTTGCGCCAGTAACGCACATTAGTTTGTCCTGTGCACAAGCACGAGTTGTAACATATTATATAAGTGTTTAGTGGAAAGGCGGCTAAAGCGTCGGTATTTGACGGTTAATGACCATATTTCTTTGTTTCCCGTTTACAGAGCCAGGGCTGTGTGTGAACATCTTTTTTTTTTTAGCGTACACACAGAATGGAAAGCTAGCGGACCATGAGGAGATATTCACTGAATTTAATGTAAGACCTTTAGTAGCCTTATCCATTGTTGGCATTCTTTATTAACGTTTGAGTTCTGTAGTATCATTTGGAAAAATCTGCACTTCATGTTGATCTGGTTTATATTCATTTTTATTTTCTTGGAAGCCATGCAGGCCAGGCATATCTGTGTCCATGACAAAATTACACATCCCTGATAGATTACTTTGTAACATGAACAAAGTATTTCTACTGTTTACTTCTGATAAGCCTTTAAACGCATCATCTGTTACTTCAGCTCCACTTCCTGGATCATATTTCATTGTCTTATCTGTACCTTAAACAACATATCCCCCTTTTAATGCCACAGCCAGTTCTGTGAGGCTGTAATGCTCATAGTAAAGCAAACCAAACTGTAAGATGGATAACAGTATATTTATTCTAAATGTGGTTGATATGCCGATGTGACACAATGACAATGTTACCATGCAGATGATTATAGGTAATGTTCACCGTACTGTATTAGTTTACTACAAAGTACAGGTGAGGCTGATGGGAATGGCATTAGTTTTGGAAGTATTTAGTAATAAACCACAGAAAATTTGGACCGAAAGATGGCACAAGAAGAAAAGTTATTACAGTTCATCCATGACATGAATATCTGTACCAAATTTTACATTTCATTCTACATAAAAAAAGTCAACCTGCTGGTGGCGCTAGATGAAAAGAGACCCTAAATATCTTTACCAAGTTTCATGGCGATCCATCAAATAGTTGTCGAGATATTTCACTCTGATCCAACAATGCTATCCTACTGCCACACTGCTCGCATAGCTGAACACTTTCACATCATCTTCATCATCATCATCATCATTTCATGGCCATTAGTTATATAGTTGCAAAGTGGAGGGAGATATTTCACGCGTGTTCCATTCCATTCATTTTTCCCACAAACAATGTGAGGTGACTCACAGTTGGAGCACTTCTACAGCTTGGATGGACATGATACACTCCTGATTTAATCATCAGTCCAAAAGATTAACAACTGCATTAGAAAACATCTGCTTCTTTGATTAAAAAGTCGAAGGTGCAAGCTGAGTTCTTCGGCGGGAGAAGGTACCTGAGACTCTCAAGGTCCATTTTGGCAAGAAACTAAATTGCTGAGCCCAGGATTCTGTCATGGTTTACCGCTAACAGCAGGCAGGACCTGAAGATTATACTGTTAAAAAACTGATTTTAAAACCTGCAGCTTAAATCAGTTCACTTTCCAATACCTTCCAATACCTTTCCAATTAGCGCCTCTGACTGGCTTCTTCTCCATAGCAACAGTG
>NTHP01000138.1:501810-515795 GCA_003416845.1 Oplegnathus fasciatus | reverse complement strand
TGTAATTCGCAGACAATTCCAAACATTCCCAAAGTGCTACCTGTTCACACAAACCGTCAAACATGTTCTTAGCAGCCAGCAGCAACTCATGGGAACACAGGGAAGTCACCTCCTGTGGGTATTGATTTTTCTCCCTGTGAATGCTAAATGTTTATTAAAAGAGTTCAGCAGCAGCAGGAAAGGCGGGGTGCCCTGAGGCGATATCCTCTTCTCTCACTGAGTACGCTCCCCCTCCTCCTCCACCACCACACCACTTCATTCTTTTCCTTTGAGCGAACACAGATTGACTTTAGGACAGCCCAGATCCGCCTTTTCCCATCTATCTCCGGGGCACGGCCCGCTTTCCTCATCGCCCTGATGTCCCTCTCCTCTCCCCCACACAGAACTTTGATTACCTTCTCTCAGCCCCAGTGGCTCTGAATGGCCGGACGGGCAGGTCAGGAGTCCAACTAACAATACATGGTGTGGGGAAGAATAGGGCCGACTGAGAGAGCTCCTGCTAGATTCACTGTCTGCCGTCTGTGACTTGTTTTCTTTCAGCTGATGGAAGATGACTTCTTTCTCTTTGGCTGAGTTCTCTTTCAACCAGGCGGGAGGAGATCAAAGAGGCAGAAGTGACAACGAGAGTGAAACTCATTTTTGGATTTGACTTAAAAGAGTTTATACGGTACCTACTTTATACTTGTTTCTCTTTTAATTTTATCCGTTCTCATTTAAGCAGACAGGTTAGGGCAACAGATTCTAATTGTGTTTCCTGTTTTCTTTATGTTAATCCACAAATTGAAAATGGATCTTTAAGCATGCATCACTACAGATGCATGAATATACTATTTATTTGACATTTTAAATTTCTGTAAATGCGCTCTCAAAGGGATTGCCTTTTAAAATCAACAAAACTAGCAAACTCTACAGGTCATTTATTTTTTTTTTAAAAAGGACATAGTTGACCCCAGTTTCAACTTGAGTGGGTTAAATGAGATCAAAGCTGGTTCTGATGTTAATATTTTAGAGAGACCGGAGAAGAGAAATTGCACTTTGCTATGAGCCGAAAGCTTTCCTGTCGGTTTTGTTCATTGCAACGTTTGCTCCTGATGGGAAATACAGCCACTGGGGGATGGTAGAAATAAGCAAACTGAACTTATGCACTTCGATGCAACAAATTCCTAACATTGCATGTGTGTGTAAGCATTTGAAGACTATGGAAGGCATTAAGTGGATCCATGGAGTGAAGAGGAAGTCATGTAAACGCAAATACTATAAGGAAATCCAATCAAATTAAACATTACAGCTCAATTTAGAGCTTTTTTTTATGATCAATAATGCTACAGATGTACACAGATGGGTATAACTTGACAAAACAAGACACAGTTTTCTCACTCAGTCTACTGCATGTCTCTGAGTGGAAGTATTTCCCCTTGTATCATGTTCCATTATGAAATTAATTTGCTCCGTCTGACATATTCCCATCCAGATGCTAATTGCCTGCAGGCAACAGATGAGGTGGCACACTGTGATTATAATCACAGATAAGTTGGAGATTTTCATATTTTGCAGACAGCGTCCCGCCAGCTTGACCTTTCAGCTGTTTTCATGGGACTGCCCTGTTTATGATCAATACAGCAGCTACCCTGCTGAGGATTGGGCTCTGTGCTCAGAATCCTTTTTTTTCTTTCCTGGCCTCCTAGTTCTGCTGTCATTACAGCATCATTATCATAGTGAGACCGAGCCTTACAGTCAGGTTTGATGTGTGTTAGACTCTGTGTTTTTGGAATTAATCTGTCAAAGCATCGTTTCTAATGCATTTCCATTTTTTATGTTATATGAGAGCTATTGTTTTGCCTAAACAAGCACACATATTCTGTACTGTGAATGCTCTGACGGACTATAGGCACCAATCGGCTGATCACTACAGAAGACTCGATCGTGGCACATTTGTAAAAAGACAGCACTTGCACAGTACTTTCACTGCCCAATTCAACATGGCTGCTTGATCTCCACAACACAGATGCTTGGTCTGAGGCAATTTGTGTTCCTGTCTTGTTCCACCGAGTGATGTGGCTGCATCAAAATTTCACAATGCCACTATTGTGGTAAAAAATATCATAGTAAACTGTATTACAATGATATTCATCCTGTTCCTACTATTAACACTGAAATATAGTGAAATTACTTAACACCATGTTTTGTGTCGGATTTTATCAAACAGTGAACCACATTTTCAAGTTTTGTTTGAGATTTTACATTCCCAGTCATGTTTTTATGCATGTTTTGGGTAACACTTAAGTCCCCCTATTTATAAGCAGTATTCAAACATTTGATAAATGGATGAGACTGATGCAGCTGTAGACGCTGTTTTACATACTAAAAGCTGCTCTTGGCAACCGCACCCACAGCTTCTGTGTCGACTGAAAATGACATTGGTGGAATAGATACGTCATTCTCATGTCCTCCCACTGGTTGTGGGGTCGACATTTGTTACATTAGGATCTTGTCCCAGGGAACACTTTACATTACGATTTACTGTGTCCATGAGATCCAAGAGATCGAATCAGTTGTTTACTCTTCTCCTCCTAGATTTTCTGTGTTAATCTATCCACTCACCTAATCTTCACTCTTTTCATTTGTAGTTTCTGAGAGTCTAACTGAGTCCATATTTTCCTGGACTAGTGTTTGGTGGTAGCCTTTGCTGCTGCCTAGCCTAGCTCTGAGTGTAGCTTAGCCTACTAGTTTACCCTACTCACCTACAGTCAACGCAACCTCGCTGACTCACGATGGTTTGTGACGACTGTTTCGCTGTTGCAGATAGGGTGTCTCTGCTAAAGAGACGTGTCCGTGAGTTAGAGGAGCTTATCTCAGCTAGTGTTACCTTAGATGTCACGGGCATACGAGATAGCATCCCTGTGGAGTGGCATTGAAAGGCCCGCAAGAGCATCCAACCAGTTGTGTAGCCCACTTTGCAGTCACCTCTCCCGACTGCAAACCGTTTTTTGTCCCTCGCCAGCCTCATTGGTAGGCCTGTTGGCCTGCGTGACTTTTCCACCTCTGCCGACAGGACACGCTGGTAAGAGGGGACTCCATCACCCGCGACCTTTGATTACCCAGGGGCAGATCTTCCGACATAGAGGCTAATCTGAGGGTGCTGGCATCACGTAGGGAGAAGCAGGGGTCCGGGCACACACCACCACTAGTTTTAGCATCACTGTAGTCCATGTCGGCACCAATAACCAGGACACAAAATTAGCACCAAATGCTGGTAAAGTACACAAGTGGCACTAGCCATTTGGCCGGTGGACAAAAAAGTAAATTTTGCACCCTGCCAAAAACATTCGGATAAAGCAATCAGAGATCACAAAGGAAATCCTAGCCAGGATGTTAGAGTTATCAAGAAAGATGAGTCGGCATCAATTTATTGTCTCTGGTCCCTTACCCATGCACTCATAAATTATCTTCCCCTAAACATGTGAATAACAATAATCGAATTATCATCTCCATCACGGGTGTTGATGAAACTTCCCAGAAAGTACCTGGTAAAGTCTTACAAAACAAAACAGCTAAGGAAATCTCTACCGTATCTCTCCACCATCGCACTGGCCACTAAAACCTTGTACTAATAATAAAAGATATCTTGTTCTGATTAAGACACTATCTACTAGTAGAGCCAATGGTTCATCTAGTATTGATAATTGCAACCCTAACAAGACCATCAAATTTGGTTTTATAGATATCAGGTCACTATCTACCAATACTGATAAATGATCTGATTCTTGAGCATAATCTGGATTTGATTGGTTTAAGTGGAACATGGTTAAAAGTAAATGTTTTCCTCCCATTAAATGAAGCCTCCCCACCGTGACTATACCAATTCCCATGCTGCTATCGCCACTAAACAGGATGGAGATGTTGCCTTAATCTTTAAATCTATTTCTAAATGGGATAATAAATTTAATTCATTTGGTGAGAGGTGTCTGCCCTGAATGTTTCTACTGTACTGTATAGTGTCAGACCACTTTCTAATTAAATTTGAAGCGACACTAGTGTGTCCATCTAATGTTGGCACCGTTGTTTTTACTACTCGCCACATTTGATATCATTGGTCATGGCATACTCCTAAACCGATTGGAATATCAATTTGGCATCTCTGGCCTCTGATGCAGAGATCCTAAAAACACTGATTATTGCCATAGGTGCTGTGAAAGACAACGAAGTTTTCGAGATTACAACTTTAAAGGATACTGATACAATTTTTATGTAGACTAATAATTTTTTATTTTTTGCTGTTTCTAACAAGGCTTGTGAGCCAATAGTATAACGCCATTGGTATCACATGGTATCTCTGTGTCGTCAGTGAGCAGGACTCTTAGTAGTTGCCAGTTAGTGTGGAAAAAACGGAAAAAGTTTTACGCTAAGCGTCTGGTTTCACTACGGTACCAATCCTAAATGCTCAGTGACAAAAGGAGGAGCAAGACCAGGGTGAACATTGGTTCAGCTTTCAGCTGGAAAGCCACGCCAAGGTGGCCACTTTCCTTCTTGACTGGTAAACTAAAGCTAAGGTTTGCTAGCTAACACTAATGTTATGTTAACTGGCAACACCGCTGTTGTGATGTGAATGCAATGGAACGGCGGAGGGGAGAGTGGGCTGAAAGTCATCAATATCATCTTTAACTAAAACTAGAAAATGTGACCATATTACACCAATTTTAGCTTCCCTTCACTGGCTCCATATCAGCTCAGACTTTAAGGTGCTTCTGGTGACTTATAAAATTATAAATGGGCTCGCCCCTTCTTATCTGTCTGATCTCATTAAACCTTATGTCCCATCCCGTGCTCTCCGTTCTCAGAATACTGGGCTCCTATGTGTCCCCAGAGTTAAGAACTCGTCAGCTGGCTGCAGGGCCTTTTCCTATCGTGCCTCTTTTCTCAAGGATATCCTCCCTGCTGACATTAGGGCATCTATCTGACTCTGTTGAGGCCTTAAATCTAAACTAAAAACTCATCTTTTTGCTTTAGCTTTCAATTAGTGCTTATCCTTCCATACCTAAGGCCTTCTACCTGTTACCGTTATCCGTCTGGCAGGTCGCTCTCAGTCTCAATGAATCTATTAACATCAGTACTTATAGTCCTTGCTGTCCTGCCAACGAGAAATCAACAAACAAACTGTAAACTTTTTGTTTTCCATTGCATTTCTCTAACCCTCTGCTGTCTCTCTCTCTTTCTCCCTAAACTTCTCCTCCTTCTCTCTTCACTCAGGCTTCTCTGTGCTGGACCATTGGCCGTCCTGGGACCTCTCTCTCTCTCCAGGCTGTCGTGCCTCATCCAGACGTTGATCTGGATCTTCGTCCCCCTCTCCTCTTCTTCAACTCTCTCCCTAGTTTGCCTCTGTGTGTTTGTCTGTCTCTCCTCTCTGTGTGAATGCTGTTGTCCTCTTCTGTGTTTGTGTGGCCTGTCCTCTTTCCAGGTCTCCATAGTGGAGAGGAAGTCATGTGGCGACACCTGAAACTGCTCAATGTTCTCCTGGATCCATCCTTCACGTATGTTTTACAATCTACATTTTTGTCATCATAAATGTACATACTATGATTTCCTGTTGTTGATGTATTCTGTACACACGACATCTATTGCATGTCTGTCCATCCTGGGAGAGGGATCCCTCCTCTGTTGCTCTTCCTGAGGTTTCTTTCATTTTTTTTTTTCCTCATCCAAACTGAGTGTCGAAGGACAAAGGGTGTTGCATGCTGTATGCCCCTTGAGGCATATTGTGATTTGTGATACTGGGCTATACAAATACAATGTACTTGACTTGATTCCACGTAAACACAATGGCCCTCATTTACGAAACGAATGTACGACAGAAAACTGGGCATACGGCCATTTCCAGGCAAGGCTCGGTATTCACCGTTTAAAAATATGTAGCCTATGGCAAAATATCTGCTTTGTAAAGGCATCGACTATGTCTCATATCACTAACATATATAGGTATTTTCAAATTGTTTGCAATTTACATGGTTAACAGTTTTTGATGTAAGATTAATTTATAGACTGTACATATCACGGATGTATAAATTAAATATTCAAACCTCAGCAACGCTGTTGACCGCAGCAGTGATTTCATTCCATACAGCAGTCTTATGACTTCCTCTGATGCCACTTGTCAGGCTGCCAAATAAAAGTAGTTGGTTTAATTGAACTTGTGACGTCAGCATTTCTATCTCAAGGTCGGAGAAGTTCCTCTTCTTGGCCGGATTATGTTTCTCTATGTTGTAAACTCCAGGGGTGAGGCCTCTAAACAAAGAATATATAGGGGCGTGATATTTAAATGACGATTGTTTTCAGCCAGTACATTGATCAACGCCCGATCATTCTTACACTGGGATCAGTGAGATACGAACATTTCATGAATCACATGTGAACCCTGTCGTAAGATGATTTCTGACTAAATGCAGAGGTGTAAAAAGTACTGAAATATCCTACTCAAGTAGAAGTACTGTTACTTGACTGAAATTGTACTCAAGTAAAAGTACTTGTGTAAAAAATGACTCAAGTAAAAGTAAAAAGTAGCTCACTTAAAAAGTACTCAAAGTAAGAGTTACTTAGTTACTTTCCCAACCGTTGATTTTTATAATAAACTAATTTTGCCTTTCATGTACACACGTGCACCACAGCTTTGTGTTTCCACGTTGCCGTGATTGGTGTCTGGTCCAAGTCAGTTTTTTTTTTCTAGCTCGCAATATCTGTTGATCATTTAAAGCAAAAATAAAACTTGTCCTCCAGCAGTAGTCAGGTGGTGCGCGTTCGTGTGTTTTGAGGGGAGTGGCTTTGAGGGAGACCTGAAGGGGGGTGGGGGGTGGCGGTCGTATACTTTCAAAATCTAGCTTACTCTTGCTGGTTTCTTCAACATTACCAACCCTAGCTTGAGTAAAAGTAAAATTACTGACTTTGAAAAAAGTACAAGTACACGAAAAAGCTACTCAATTACAGTAACGTGAGTAGCCTACTTGTAATTCGTTACTTCCCCTCTGACTAAATGGCATTTCATAGATTTGCAACTACAAAAACCACAGACCCTGATAGGAAGAAGCAACAAGTGAGAGAGTTTTAAGTGTGTAGGTTTTCAAGGTTGTCAAAAATATTCATCCATTTACATCCATCCATTTTCTGCCGCTTATCTGGGGCCGGGTTGTGTGGCAGCAGGCTAAGAAAGGTAGTTCAAACATTCCTCTCCCCAGCAACGTTTTCCAGTTCCTCCTGGGGGATCCTGAGGCGTTCCCAGGCCAGATGAGATATATAATCTCTCCAGCGTGTTCTGGATCTACCCCGGGGCCTCCTACTAGTTGGTCGTGCCCGTAAAGCCTCCAAAGGAAGGCACTCAGGAGGATCCAGATCAGATGCCTGAACCACCTCAACTGGCTCCTTTTGATGCAAAGGAGCTACTCCTAGCTCCCTCTGGTTGTTTTCCTTATACTGGTCCTGTCATAAAATAGAAGAAGCTGTAATGACTCACTATTCTTAATAAAATAGCCAATTATTTTTTTGAATAGTAAAGAAGAATAGATTTTTTTAATTGGCGCAGTGAAGTTAGAAAAGAACATGAGTAACACTTTCTGAGTGTTTCATGAGTAACACAACTTTCTGTAAAAAACGAGTAGGAAGAAGATGAGGAGGAACCAACCAGTGATCTGTATTTGACAGAACGGCTGATTCTTTCACTGATGATGTTGATGATGGGAGCACAGTACCATCCCTGTACCAGAAATACTGAGAGCTCCAGTGTCTGTATTGTTGAAAAGTTTGAGCTTTCAAAGTCATTTCAGCAGGTTTCATCAGTGGCAGCTGGTGAGAACATTAATTGCCAATCAGTTGATCCTAGCAGTTTGCAGGGGTTAAGACCATCTCATCTACTTAATGTCATCCACTGTCTCTCCCTCCTCACATTGATCGAATGTTGTTTAATTACCAGCCAACTGTAGAGACTCAATGAACTATTAAATAACTTAATGATTTGGCACTTTCCCCCCAATAGCTCGGATCCAGTGAAGCGGCTCCCTGCACATATTATACAAATGACTACCGGCGGAGGCGTATTGGCCTCATGCTCCTGTACTCACACCAAACACATTGTAATTTAGTTGCTATGAACCACAGAGGCCATGTAAGCACCTCAGAGATCATAAACACTACAGAGAAAATTGTTATCCTAGATTTGCTCTTTAAAGGGCTTTAAAAACACATATCAGTCATTTGTTTCTTCAGCATTGACTCCATCCCCTGAGCTTGTAACTCTCTGAGCCTTTTAAATTCACCTGCATTGCACTGCCACCCCCCCAGAGGTGCTGTATCACCAAATTGAACAGGAACTTTGCAAGCTTTATGGATTGGTGATGAGATGACTGCTGTCGAGCCCGCTGTGACCCGCTGTGTCAACACTTAAAGCAGGACTCGCAGCTATTGTTTCATGCTGCAGATACCTTGCTTTTTCCAACAGCTTAAGTGGAAAACTGAAAGTTGTGGATTATTAAAGGCAGCTAAAAGGCAGCTGTATTAAGTTGGTGCCACTGGAGAGATGTCAACCCGATCCGCACGGTGGCCAAAGGCAGCTTTCATCTTACTAAAGATTCTTTTTAGTGCTTATCAGCCTGGAACCTGGAGAGCTCACACTGTATACAGTACACCAGCTATCCTGTGTCACCACTAACAGTCACTCAATGCAAATGCAAGAACATGTTACCATAAATCATTCAAACATCTCTCTGATCTTACCCTGGACCGAAAGGAATGCAGAATGTACACACTTACTAGAGGATCATACTGGTAGTTTTCCATATTTCAGCCCATTAACTACAACTTGTGCATAATAACATTACTGCTGAATATTTTTTAAAGCTTACCATTTTGTCACTTTACAGAAATATGAAGCTTATATGAAGGTTTTGTTTGTTTGTTTTTAGTAAAATTCTCATGTTATCATTGTGTGCTAATGCCATTGTTAGTCCACGACCTGCCCCATTTAACACTACCCTTTAACAAAGGTCATATTTGCTTATCATTTGCTTCCTGAGTTGGATTTTCCAAGAGTATTGCACAGGCAGTAAAAGCAATGCTTTTTTGCAAATTGGACGCGAGTGTCTCTGAATGCACCAATAAGGACCAAAACATTTACCAAAACAGTCTTTTCTAAGTGCTGATCATATGACTGTGCTCTTTATTGGCTTGTACAGCTATTTTAAACTAAGGACTCTACAGAATCTTACTGTACACATATGCAAAATCTTTTATAAATCAGGTATCAAAGGAAATAAAACAAGATTAGAATTTTAAAAATTCAAGGGTTTGCGAATTGATCTTGCATAAATGATCTATAATTGATTAAACTGGCTGAAATTGTCAATTTTAGTGTTTAAGTGAAATTTCTCATTGGTCTGATTAACAGACACAACCTTTTAGTTGTATCCATCACTTCCTCATAGTATCCAAAATTGGTCCTTATTCTAAAGGAAAAGTTTTGGGAAATACCCTCATTTGCTGTTACTCACACACACTCATGTCTGTATGATAAATATGAAGCTTCAGCTCAATCCAAAGGTAACAAAATCCACCTACAGTAGCACCTCTACAGCTCACTACTACTCACTTACTTGCCTCTGAACAGTAGCCTCCTGGAGTCGCTGTTGGTTGCCTGGCAACTGGTCCTGGCCAAGAAATAGTCCCGGTAAAATGGTGACTTCTCATTTTTACACTTCGGTTTTTGTACAGATTAAACAAACAAGATATATGTTAATTACTGTAGTGAGCTTTGGGCTCAGCTGTTTATAAGTTTCCCCACTGCTGGTGGTAGATTCATATTCACCATACAGACATGAGAGTGGTATCGATCGTCTAATCAAACTTTCAGCAAGAAAGCAAAAAAGCCTATTTCCCAAAATATCAAACTTTTCCTTATAGTATACAAATGTTACTGTTTAGCCTATTTTATCAGATTTTGGAAAATTAGTTTGTGATTATGTTGAAAGGTCTCAATGATTTCTACACATTATAATCATAATTATATGAACATTTCTCCATTGATTCCTCTACAGAAAGGAATCATATCTGAAATAAGTTCATATACTGAATGGGGTTCATCTTCAAAAGTCTTGGTCATGATCCAGCCAACTATGAATGTGCTGCATTTGAGTAGGTTTGGGGATAAGGAGTTGTTGCTCTGAAAACAGTTTCAGATATGTTTTAAGCCATCTTTGCAGAACTAAAATGTCAAATCAAGCTAATGCAGCTATTTATGTTATGGACTGTTAGCAACCCTGCTTATAGATTCAACAGAGCTTGTCTGCCTTTCTTAATCTCTTATGCATCATCCTAAATGGTGCTTTCTTTACAGTATATAGTATCTCACTGATTTTGTCAAACTCTCATGTAATATTGCTTTCCGTACAACACAGTAATGAGAAGAAACCAAGGACAAAACATCATTTTTGAGCAACTGACTGGCAACAGAGCGTAAAAAATGCACATGGCTACAGGTTACAAACCTTGTTTTTAAATAGTTGTTGTCGCTTTGTGTCCAAAGGCAATAGGTGCTAGTCTTCTGGAAGCTATCCAAATATGTTTGTCCTGAAGTCCACAAAGACAGAGAAGGTGAGTCATCCATCCTCAGCCCTTTCCTTGATGCTGTGGCACAGTCTAACCATCCATCCCTTCTCTCCGCACCACAGAAAAGCTATCCATTCATCCTCACTATGCTTCAGCATGACCATCCATCCATCAGGTTGCAACAAAACATCTGCATCAATGCACCATACATCTTTGATGGGTTTAGAATGCAAAGCAGAATGTATAGTTTCCAAGTTTGTTTTGAAGAATATTATCTCACTTATTCAATCCCTTTATATTTCAAGACCCAAATATGATTGAAAAAGATAATAAAGTTGCCCTTTGAAATCCTGGAAACCTGGAAATCTAAGTGTGGAAAGTAAAGTATCTCTCCCAACTATCAGGCAACTTTTAGAGATCTTTAGTGGCAGTGAGACATAACTGAAGTTTGGAAAATTTGAAAGAACTCATGCCTCAGGCTGTGTCTCCTGGTGCTCCACCCTTGCGATGCTGTTGGAGATTGCAGTGTCAGGATCTGAGGTTTTACTTGTCACTTCCAGTGTTTCGAGAATATCTGTGGCCTAATAGTGCAAATCTACAGTGTCTAATTCAATGGGAGTTAAATGCTCTGTTGCAGCACTTTTTATTTATGCTGATATGATGAATGTGATTTGTGATGTGCAGAAGTATCTGAGTGCAAAGTAATTAATCCATAATTGCTTAGTGGACAGTTCAGTCCAGGACTGTGCCTTCAATGTGCACCTCCAGGTGTGTTTGAATGTTTGTGTTTGTCTATATATTCAGTACTGTATTTACATATGCTTGTATGTACAGCATACAGCAGCCCAACCTGCTGTAACTACCCCAAGCTGCAGCTGTGTTGTCTCACCCTCAGCTCTGTAACAATATACTTTGCAGTATGTAGTCAGAGAACATTAGGCGTTTTGTGGAAAAGTAATAGTAATATGCTACTTAAGTTAACAGACCTCTGATATTAATCTTCCACATTACCATCCAAAATAGTAGTTGCATCTTCAATGACGTGCAGTTCTCTTATTGTCAGCTTTCTGCCAAAATAAAGGTAGTGGAAATAATTCCACCCAGAAAAAGTAAACACTAATGGCTTTTAAATCTAAACCTGCTCTATTTGAAAAGATGAAGACTTAATATATATAAAAAATAAATGAATGGGGTTTATGGCAGTTTCTCTGATTTAAGTCACTCAGGGATATAAAAGCATTACAGGAAGAATGTTGAAAAGAACTCACTAGATGATAAAATATATAAATGAAAGATGTCCAATTTTAATCAGGAGTACTGCTGCATTATATCATCAGGCCACCAGTGGCAGCACTGAGCGCACTGCAGCTGAGCAGCTCTTCAGTCAGTGAGAGAATCCTGTGCAATCTTTGATTTTACACAGTTTGTATGGATTTCAATGGAAGAGACCTTTTTTGGTCAGAGTAAATCATGTTCCTTGTTACTTTACACACGCCTGAAGTTGTTATCAGCAAAAGCTAGCGTCATGGCTCAAAGAATGGCAATGTTGGTCAGATGATTGGTCCATCTCTTTGGTCCAGAGTGAAATATCTATCTATCGGATGGATTGCCATGAAATGTTGTACAAACATTCATGGTCCCCCAAGGACAAAACTTGGGGATAAACCCTAATTACTTTGGTGATGACCTGACTTTCCCTCCAGCACCACAAGCATTTTTGGTTTTTAGCCAAACAGGAGGCAAAAAGAAACTATGGGAAGAAAGTTGAACTACAATTCCAGGAGGGCAATCCCAGAAGCATATGGCAAGGACTAAGAACAATGACAGACTACAAAGGACCACCCCCCTCCTTGCCAAATGCCTCTAGCAGTCTCTAGCAGGTGAGCGTAACAACTTTTATGCTCACTTTGAGGCCATCAGTGGCCAACAAGCCAAAACACCTGAAGCACACCTATCACCCTTTCTGAGCATGACGTCAGGAAGGCTTTCAAGCATGTGAACACCAGGAAAGCAGCAGGACCAGATGGTATCAGCGGACGGGTCCTCAAACTATTTGCTGACCAACTGGCGCCGGTGTTCACAATGATATTCAGTCTGTCCCCGGCTCAGTCTGTCATACCGATGTGCTTCAAGAAGTCCACCATCATTCCTGTGCCCAAGAAAACAACACCAGCCTGCCTGAATGACTACCGCCCAGTGGCACTCATCTCTGTAGTGATGAAATGTTTTGAATGGCTGGTCAAGGATTACATCTGCTCCTCACTACCCAGCACACTGGACCCACTACAGTTTGCCTACCGTCCCAACCGATCAACGGAAGACACCATAGCACACATCCTCCACACCACCCTATCCCATTTGGATGAGAGAGGGAGCTATGCGAGATTACTGTTCATTGACTACAGTTCAGCATTTAACATCATAGCTCCCTCCAGGCTCATCACAAAACTCAGCGACCTGCGATTAAACACCTCTCTGTGCAAGTGGGTTCTTGACTTCCTGACTGGCAGTGACACACCTCACCCACCCTCATCCTTAAAATTGGAGCTCCCCAGGGCTGCGTTTTGAGCCCCCTGCTGTACTTGTTGTACACATGACTGTATAGCCAATTTCAACTCCAACACCATTGTCAAGTTTGCTGACGGCACAGCTGTGGCGGGCCTGATCACAGATAACAATGAAAAGGCCTATCTGAACGTCAGCAAGACTGAGGAGCTGATAGTGGACTTTGGGAAGAAGCAGGGGAGGAACTAAACCCCCCTTAACATTAACGGGTCCTTGTGGAGAGGTTGCACAGCTTCAAAGACCTTGGTGTCCATATCACCAAGGCCCTGACCTGGGCGCTGCATACTGACTCTTCGCTGAGAAAGGCAAGGCAGAGACTGTTTCACCTCAGACGCTTGAGGAAATTCTGGGTGTCCCCTGAGATACTGAGGAATTTCTACTCCTGCACCATCAAGAGAGAGTCCTGACGGGGAACATCACTGCCTGGTATGGGAACAGCACCGAACAGGACTGCAAGGCCCAGAAAAAAGTCCTCATTTAGGATCCTAGTGGTCTAAGATTATTTTTACTCACTTATTACTCAAAGTTATTTACCAGAGTTAACATTATTATTTATTACTTATTCTATTATTTATTCTTATTCTATTTTACACTTATTCTTCTTACACAATTGAAGAAGCTAGCGGACATACATTTCACTATGATTGTACCCTGTATGATTATAAACATAGCACAAAAAGTAAGGAAATTTGTATTTGGTAGATTATTTCTTTGTTGTAACAATGCTTCTTGGCAATAAATCTTATACTGTTGGAAAGCCTGTTTATTTCCCTTTTAAATGGTGCCACATTTGTAAGGAACATGCATTTTTGGGATGAGCAGCAGAGCTGAGTATGTGG